>JAKUCC010000060.1:0-33441 GCA_030563365.1 Hemisphaericaspora xylanilytica | reverse complement strand
TAATGACAAGAAATTGAAGAAAGTTATGCCCAAGACATGTAGTGGAAAGAAAGCAAGTTCCCATAAGAAGTACCGGCATTTATTCCTTGAAGATTGGGATCGGGGGTTGTCTTACGATATCTGTCTGCATCTCACCAGTCAGGACTCGAATGCATTGTTGAATGTACAATTGAATTATATCTTGTTTGTTTTGAAGGTTAATGTATCACAATTTTTGGATATCTATTTCCAATTCATTTTCTCGCATATTGAAAATGAAGATTACTTAAAGAGGTATAAGCGAGTATACGCCAATATCCAACGTGATGAGGCGAGACAAAATCAATTGAATCTGAAGGAAAAACTCGATGAAAGTACCAATGATGAGATTGTTCTAATTGGTTCAATTAATCGAAAGAATGGGAATATGGAAATATTGAACACATTTCCATTTAAATCAATTAGGGACCGTCATGGGAATTACAACCCGCGAGTGATTTTGACAAGACATGATCCAATTCTGATCAATGACTTTAGCAATCGAAACATTTACGTATATGATGATTTTGAATTATTTAATCAGGATGGTAGTGATGAGAATGCAGTTAGCGTACCGTTAAATTCTTCCGTTTTCCTTCGAAGCAACCAACATCAAAATGAGAACGAATTGATATCTGCCAAATTAATTGGTCATATAAAGAGAGATGTCGGGTATCCAGTTTGTGATATGGTGTAAAATAAAATGACAAATATCCTAACAAAGTGTGTATTTTTTATTATTTATGACTATTTACATGATGCGTTGATCCCTTGTCTTATTACCAACCCCATCCTTTCTTTCCTTCTTGTTTATCCCTTTTCTTCTTTGCAAAGAAATCTCGTCTACATTCTTTATAGGCATCAAAGAAATCTTGACATTGGTATTTATCATCTTGATTTCTTAATAAACAACTTAATGATGCCTGTCTACTTTCTTCACAAGGGTCATAAAATTTGGATGCCTCCTTCGAGGACCATTTATATTTATGTCTATGATGTTCTGGATTATCGGGATAGAATTTGAACTTCCCATTTTCGGTGAAATTGACTTTGGTTTTGTCAGTTTCTGCTTTGTCAGATTCAGTGGTAGTAGTGGTGGCAGACGTTATAGTGGGTACTTCCTGAGTAGGCTCCTTTGTCTCCGGGGCTGTCGGTGCAGACATTATGCAAGTGTAATTTATATCTTCACGTGTATAGGTTATGGACCGGAATGTCTTGGGGTTTGATATAGATCTTAATGGTGATTAAAATGGAAATTGCGAAACCGCAAGTGCAAATGAAAAATCGGTGCGAGTCGTGTGAATGACAACGGAAGAAAGAATTGGGATTTGCTTTGTTTGTGTGGAGGCATCACTATACAGGAACAACCAGTGAAGAACAACATGGAATGGAAGTATAGAGAGTAGTTTCATGATTTTGAACTCATTCAGCAAAATCCCTGTTTCGTACAATAAAACTGTCTGTATCTTGTATAGGAAAAAACCAGAATCGGTATTTCCTCATTGAATTCTTGTCATCTTCTCTAATCATCTCCCTCTCAAGTTCTGTCTCATAATTGGATTGCCATCACTGACCCATCACTGATTTTTCGGATCAACAACTAGTAACCATTGAGGTCAAGTCGATCAGATAATTGAGTTGCATGAACAATCAGGGGGACATTCTATATACTATTTCATGTTTGATATTCAACTTACCAACAAATTGCAACAATTACTCTTAACACATAAATTCAACCAAAGTGCAACCATTCTAGTTTGGTAAATGCACGTAAAGTTTATATGCAGTTTCTTTTTTTTCTTTTGGTTGTTGAAATTTGATTTTGAATGAACAACTAACAATCCACACACCAACAATCAAAAAAAAAAACCGGTTGAGTGAATGGGACTTTTTACACTCTGTCATAGATTGTACACCAATTGTTTAAATTAATTAGCTATACAAGATATAATTGGTACTAATTCCAACTTTTTCTACCTAATTCAATAACATACACACTCCTAACTTTAGAAAATGGTGTTGGCTGATTTAGGATCTCGTTTGAGAGGTGCATTATCATCAGTTGAATCTGGTTCCGATGATGAAATCACCCAGATGATTAAAGACATTTGTGCAGCTCTTTTGGAATCAGATGTCAATGTCAAATTAGTCCTTAAATTACGAGAGAATATCAAAAACCAAATTAAGCTGCAAAATGTGGCCCTGGAATCATCATCAATGAACAAGCGTAAGAAATTGCAAAAGATCATATTTGATGAATTGTGTGGATTGGTTGATTCTACTGTCGAACCCCCAAAACCAAAGAAATTATCAACTACTACCAAGACACTTCATGGTAAAAAGGTTAGAGTATCAAAAGAATCAAGCCATGTCATTATGTTTGTTGGGTTACAAGGTGCCGGTAAAACCACTACGTGTACAAAATTGGCAGTCTATTACAAGAAGAGAGGATTCAAAGTTGGTTTGGTATGTGCGGATACTTTCAGAGCGGGTGCGTTTGATCAATTGAAACAAAATGCAATCAAAGCTAACATCCCATACTATGGTTCTTATTTGGAACCTGATCCAGTTAAAATTGCCTTGGAAGGGGTTACCAAATTCAAACAAGAAAAATTCGATATAATTATTGTTGATACATCAGGTAGACATCGACAAGAACAACAATTGTTCACTGAAATGGTCCAAATTAGTGAAGCTGTTCAACCTACCCAAACTATTATGGTTATGGATGGATCTATTGGGCAAGCAGCTGAATCTCAAGCTAAAGCATTCAAAGAAAGTGCCAACTTTGGTTCGATTATTTTGACGAAAATGGATGGTCATGCTAAGGGTGGTGGTGCAATTTCTGCAGTTGCTGCAACCAAAACCCCGATTGTGTTTATTGGTACCGGGGAACATATTGGTGATTTGGAAGTTTTCAAACCAAGCACATTCATATCCAAGTTATTAGGTATTGGAGATATCCAGGGGTTGATAGAACATGTCCAATCTCTTAACTTACACCAAGATGAAGGGCATAAACAAACAATTGAAAATATTAAAGAAGGTAAATTCACATTGAAAGATTTCCAAAACCAAATGAATAACTTCTTGAAAATGGGACCATTAACAAATATAGCATCAATGATTCCTGGTTTGGGTAATATAATGTCTCAAGTTGGTGAAGAAGAAACTTCCAAAAAGATTAAGAATATGATTTACATTATGGATTCAATGACCACCAAGGAATTGGAAAGTGATGGAAGAATATTTGTCAAAGAACCTAGTAGAATTATCAGAATTGCTAGAGGTTCAGGTTGTTCTGCTGTAGAAGTAGAAATGATTTTACAACAACATAGAATGATGTCAACCATGGCAAAGAGTGCGTTGGCTTCCCAAGCAGCTGGTGGAGCAGGTCAACCAGGTGCTAACCCAATGGCTAACAATCCACAAATGCAAAGGATGATGCAACAAGCACAATCCAATCCAAACTTTATGCAACAAGCCATGAACATGTTAGGTGGTGGTGGCGCTGGTGGTGCTGGTGGACCGGGTGGATTGGCTGGGTTAATGAACAATCCACAAATGATGCAACAAGCACAACAAATGATGAGACAAAATCCACAAATGATGCAACAAGCACAGCAAATGATGCAAAATCCAGGAATGATGCAAAAGATGATGCAACAATTTGGTGGAATGGGTGGAATGGGTGGAATGTAAAAGTGGCAGATTAACTCATTCATTGTAGGTGTAAATATATATTCATAACAGAAAGTATTATAATACAAAATGTAAACTATTAACCTTTGACTATCTATAAAAATCTGGTCTTGACGTGTTCATACCATACTCGCTCAAAGCACTACTCAAATCTTCCATTGTTAATACAATCTTCCCTTGTTGATTACCAGCATTGGAATGTGATGTCGATTGTTGCTGCAGTTGTTGTCCACCGGCAACCTGTTCACCATCAGGACCCGCGGCACCCCCAGTATTCCCGCTCAACGTCTGTTGATTAGCATATTGTTGGCCCTGTAGTAATTGTTTAGCTCTTACTTGTGGATTCGATGAATTATACACGGCACTACTACTTCTAATCCTACTATATTCATAAGCATCTTGGGCAATATCACTAATGAATTTCTGGGTCGCTAATGCTAGCAATCGTTTGATCTTAACATCAGAAGTCTCGAATCCATTTTTGGCCAAGTAATAGTCAGTAACTGCATCTGGGATGATTGGAGCAAACTCCCCATCAACCAAGTCGAGAACTTCTTTAAGGGTTTTATCTTTTCTTGTGAGTTGTGGCAAGTCGGGGATTAGTTGTGATGCGGCTGCTGCTGCCAGTGCTGCTGCTGCTGATAATGATTGTTGACGTTGTTTTGACTTTTCTTCCTTTGTTAGATGTGGGTGTTGTTGTTGTGGTTGAGTTGTCGATGATGGTGTTTGAACTGTCGTGTCTTCATCGTTGAATTCTTCGTCTATCATTTCTTCATCTTCTTCTGGTTTGTTGTTTATTGGTTCTGTCATTGTTACTCTTAGTTCTACTTTATTGATGGGTAGAATAGGTCTACTTGAGATGAAATCGCTGATGATGAGAATTATGATTTTGTTTTTTTTGAGGTGTTGAAGTTTCTCCATATTATCGCAAACTCTGCTGCCAAATTCATTTCTTACAATCAACCCACCGGATCCAAACATAACATCAATACGAACAATGGTTCATCGACTAGTGGACCCAAATGACTCACCTACGTTTGGCAACTCCCTTCTGCTTCGTGTAGATGGTGCAATTGGCGCAATGTCAATCCTGCCTAGTGGTCGTGATTGTGTCCTTGCTGGGAGAAGAGGATTATTCATAATTGACCTAGATGACCCATTCACACCCCCACGATGGCTTCATCATATCACGTCATGGGAAGTTGCCGACGTTCAATGGTCACCTCATCATCACATTAAACCATCTTGGTGTATTTCAACTTCCAATCAAAAGGGTTTGCTTTGGGATCTAAATCGACCATCTGATAATGCCATTGTTAATATTTTACATGCACATACTAGAGCAATTTCCGATATAAATTTCCATCCCTTCGATCCAGAGGTATTGGCAACATGTTCTGTTGATACCTTTATATATTCTTGGGATATGAGAACCCCAAGGAAGCCAGTTGGACAATGGGCCGAATGGCGTGCCGGTACAATACAAGTTAAATGGGACCATACAAATCCCTATCAGATTGCCCTGACTCACGATCATTCGTTTTATATATGGGATACTAGAAAGGGTGCTTTGCCGGTTGTAAGGGTAGATAAAGCCCATGGCGGAAAGATCAATGGATTTGAGTTTAATCAAGGAATGAAGAATATTGTAACATGTTCAAATGACAAGACTATTAAAATGTGGGATTTAACTAGCCATCAAGCTCAGGAATACATTTCAACTTTTAATTACTTTGACAAGAGTAAGAATGATGATAAGAAATTGCAACCCAGTGTCGTTATTGAAACTGATTTCCCCATATCAAGAGCAAGATCTTTGCCGTTTGGGACAGACAAAGCTTGTGGGATAATGCCTCTTCGTGGAGGAGACGATTCAATCCAGATTGTTAATTATGATGCCGCCTATCAAAATTATTTGAACACTGGCGAAACACAATCTGTCAAGATTGATCCTATCTATTCATTCAAAGGACATGTTGGACCTGTTAAAGATTTCTTGTGGAGAATGAAACACGAAAACTATGAGGGATTTGAATCAAAAAATAAGTGGAAGGAATATCAATTAGTTACATGGTCATCTCTGGATTGTGATTTGAAATTGTGGAAGCATGATGAGGATCTATATAAGAAAGTAAATTATGATCCATCGTTTCATCAAGTATTCAAACCGTTACCAAATTCGGACTTTAATGACCTGGATTCGGAAAGTATCACAACTACAAGACCTCATACTCCCGCTTCGCACGAAAAAAGTCAAGTATACAATTATGAGACGTATTGCGTTGAACCGCAAGTGACGATTGATGATTTACTCACAAGCAATGGAGGCGACCTATTATCATCGTTAACCTTATTACAAATTGCTGAGAACCATCTCCATGCAGGATATGAATTTACTCAATTAAACCATTTGGATTGGATTTCTGGAGTCAGGATGGGTAGACCTGGTGCGACTGCTGTTGCCGGCGGTCGACCAGCGGATAGGAAACAAAGCACAACATCAACATTTGAAGATGATGGTCCTGCAAATCTAGGTGAAGAAGTGAGTATTGTTGGCCATAAGTTCCCCAAGATCAGGTTTGAAAAGATTTCTGTGTCTACTGGGGAATTGGTAATGAGTCTAAGGGGACCATTGCCTATATTGGATTATATCCCGGGGACTCCAGCTTTCGAGACTTCTGCAAGGAATGAGCCAAGCCGGCGCGACAGTAATCACTCAGGCAAAGCAGGAAGCACATCGAAAAGTGACGAGGGTGATCAGGTGAGTGTGAAAGATACTGAAAGTTCGAAGAAAAACGAACCCCTGGTAATCAGCACCAGTGTCATTCCCGAGGAATCAGCAGCTTCAACAGAGCAGAAATTGGTGTTTATCAGACTAAAAATGAGCATACCCAAAAATTATCCATACCTTGAAGAAATTGATTATTCAAAAGCAATGTCACCGAAGCGACTTGCAAAGATTCTGAAACAAAACCTAATTAAATTCAATATTGAAGAGACTCATGAAATAACAAGTGCAATTCGGGATCAAATGCAAGATAAATTGAATGAAATTGCCCAATTCTATACAAATAAATATCAACGATTCTGTTTGGAACCATGTTTAAGATATTGTATGGGAGAACAAGTTGAATTAAGTGATGCTTTGATGATTATGGAAACCAGAGGTAATAACAATGGTGAAATAGATGAAGAAGTGGGTAATGAAGGGTGGGTTGATGATTTAATTAACCAGCAACCTGATCTACATGGGTATTCATCTGGTGAGGATGAAGGAGATTATAATGATTTGATTCCTGTAATGATGAACGACAGTATGGTAGTAGAGGCATCTGAAAATGCTCGAGCATTGCCAGAACCTCAACAGGCAATTACGAATGAGGTTGTACATACGAGTTCGACAACCAAACGAATGCATGTTGACTCGACTCCGTTACCAAAGGGATGCGGAGCTGTATGGTCACATTCTGGTAGTTTGGTTTGCTTTTTTATTCCAAAGGCTAATAATGGAAGTAAAGATGACAATGCACAAAATTCAGAAGAAGAAAGTGCAAATGGATTGCACAAGTTTAATATTTTTAAATTTACGGACCGCGGATTCACGCTCAAAACAAACCAACAATCTCATCATCATAATCTTAAACAAGATGACTCTTCTTTTGATGATGAAGACGAGATAGAAGAAGATGATAGTGATATGGACAATCCAGAACTGGATAATGACTCTGTATCTTCTGGTTCATCGGGCGACAGCTTTACAAATGATTGGGATGAGATATTGGAACACGATGCTCCTTCAAGATCAAGGATTCCAGGGTTATTTAAAGCTAGTATAGGATTAGGGAATTCAGGAAGAAGTCAGACGAAATCGTCATTTAAGGATTATGGGGGTACGGCATCAAATTATAGATCGTCAACTCGGGGAGGAAGTAAAAAGAAGAAGGCGAGTCGCGAATTTTCGAAAAAGAATAAGAATATTGTTGGAATCTTCGATTTTTCCCATTTACTACCAGATAAGTATGATCTAGCGTGTGAGTACCGAGTTCTTGGTGACTCACCTGAGAACCTCGCCAATTATAATAGCAATGTTGCATTGAAGTATGGGTTGAAAGAGATTAGTGATGTTTGGAAGATTCTCGAAGTAATTCTTATTAAGAATGTTTCATCAAACCAATATGGACACTTCGATCCCGTGATGTTTGAGGCAAAAGTCGGTGGTGATATGTTACTTCAGTCTGATTCGGCAAAGAAAATCTTCAAGAATGACAAGCATGCATTCTATTGGGGCACACATCCTTTTGGACCAATGTGGTTAGTCAATTCTATTTTTGAATATTTTGAAAGAAAAAATAACGTGCAAATGTTGGCTATGATGTCATGTATATTATATGAAAATCCTAAAAGTATCGAGGAAGAAATTGATCCGTTGTTCAATGTTCCTGTTCACACCCCATATAAGGTATTGCCTCAACCTCCGGCAAATGCAATAGATCGAAGCAAGTTGCAACACGGCTTGTTCAATACAAATTTGCTTTTTGGAGGGAATACCCACAATGCTAATTCATACCTTCATAATACTGTACATGATAATTCTTCATACCTGAGTATATTGAGAAAAGGGTCCCTGATTTCTGGCGTGACATGCGATCGATCATTTTCCTCACTTGAAGCAGCAAGTCTAAGGATAGGGTCTCCTGACAAGTTAGGGTACATGAAGAAGAACATTTCTTTGGGGATGACCGCGGGCGGTCCCAGCAATAATTCATACTCGTCATTGAATGAATCATACAATGACACATACAGATTCGCTAATCCACAACAACTGTTACTGCAGCCCCAAGTGGTTGCCCAGCAAGATAACAAGCGCAACAAAGCGAACTCGTCGCTTCTGAGACGGGTATTAGCTGTCAAAGCAACAAAGGGAAAACTGAGGTCCCCACCAAGTGTGATGCTTGAATTTGAAAATCTCGAAGAATTGGATCTTTTCGAAAATGTATACACACACTCATTATTAAGTGGGCAAGACCCATTAAGGATCAATGCGTATCGAGATCAGTATGCCGAGTTATTATATAATTGGGGGTTGCATGTTAACCGAGTTAAAATTCTTAAATTTAACTTCCCTGCCACGAATGAACCAGTAACCCAAAGTTTGGAGTCTGCTCCCACATTTGACATACATAAATGTAAAATTGGGCTCCGAAAGAGAAAGCGTCAATTACCTGGGCAAAACTTCCTTAACGCCGTTAGCCCGATCATTACACCTGGCAGACCTAATGCATGGAATACCAATAAGAGATCACAGATGAAGTATTGTACATTGTGTAATTTGGTTGTGACAAAGAATTTTACTGTTTGTGTTGTATGTGAGCATGTGTTACATACTGATTGTGGAGTAGAGTGGTGGGCGAACGAAACTGAATGTCCTAGCGGATGTGGTTGTCAGTGTTTAGAGCATACTATCTAGTAAGGGTCGTATATTATAATCAATTCATATTTCTTTATCTCTAAGGTTGGCGAGAATTTGTAATTTGATCCTTTAACTTCTCATCCCATTCTTTAGTAAGAGTATCCAAATATTTCACAACATCTTCCGCGCCAGTAGTATCAACTTCTTCAATTTTCAAATATTCCCTTCCTGATCTATCACAGACAGATCCAACTTTATTTTCCGGGTTGACTTTTCCAACTACACAGGCGGTTGGAGCATTGGCAGCAATATATCCGGAAATATTATGGTATGGCGAACCAACCAACCTTGCAAAATAAAACAAAAACAACATCCCATAATAGGTAAAGAAATTCAAGTATTGGAAAAATGAAAAACTGGTAAAAATCCCAGGATGTACCAAATATTGATCTATTCCATATTCTTTCTGCAATTGTTTGTACGTCCCAAAATGTAATAAATCAACCAATCGTTTCGAACCTTCATATGATGCTGGCGATTCTAATAACTGTAAATCATTAAACGACAAGTATTTAGGGGCGGACATGATTGATGAGATCCAAATGATCTTTCCTCCATTCTGTAATAAATGCTTTATCTTATGAATTAAGTAGTATGGACCAAACACATTTGCTTGAAACACTAAACCCATCCCATCGGGTGATTTTACACCTACTCGTTGTAATTTATACGTTGGATTAGTAACTGCTTCTATTGGATTCTTGAATACTTCCACGGTAGCCCCGACCCAATCAATACCACTATAGACTCCCTGGGCAGCATTTACGTACATGTAATCAATATGTTTGTATCTTTTGTTCAACTCATAATAGGCTGCTAACACGGACACCATATCAGTGAAATCTACCAATATGTAATCAAATTCGACATCACCTTGTCTATTGGGGAACTTCGTAGTGACAAGCTCCTTGAGGTCACTAATCACTTCTTTTACTTTTGGTAATGTTCTTGATGTGACAATAAGAGTGAGAGGTTCTCTTGGTGGTAATCTTTCAAGTAGTCTGACGGCAATGTTGAATCCCAAATTGGATGAAGCTCCTGTTATAAATGCGACTGTGGCATCTTTGATGAGTGACATTTTGGTATAAGTCGGTCGAAGGTATATATCCTGGGTAAGGTAGTCGGTAGGATTTCCTTTATGGAAAAGGGTTTGATATTTTTGTGCACTTGAAAAATAATGTGTTAAACGAGATCGTTTAAAATACTACCAAAATTTCACATTCATAGTTGCAACTGGATTCTAAATGGATGGTATAGACACTTGCAATACCTCAAAATGCCAAAGAGCGTGTATAGTTCCCAATAACGATTGATATTGTAGTTACGCAAACCCTATTTGTTTCTGTCTAACGATTTCACCTGTCAATTCAACCTTTGAAGAGTTTCATGATCTTTTGGCAATTGTTTTACTAAATGTTGATTGATTCATCGCAGATTCGTTTCAGTATCAAACTCAATCTATTCTTCGTTTCAATAGATTATTTTGAATTTGAGGGCATCGACTAGGAAGTGTAGTAATATTTAAATACAACATATTCTTTTTATTAAATCTATACTAGATGTTCTAAATTAACGTATACTTTCTCATGCACCAAAGGTCTTTAGTTCAATCTCAGGAATTTGTTCAAACGACTCAGCCGTTTCATTTGTGGAAGGTACCAGCTTCACCAATTCCTCGGCAATTCTCCTTTGTGATTCACTCAACGCATTATTGACAACCACCTTAAAGCTTTCCGGGTATTGTTGAACCAAGAACAATAATTTCTCATGAAGATAGTCACGGCTTACTTCTCCTCTATCTTTATACTTAAGAATCAATGGAATCAAAACCGAATACAAGGCAATTTGCTTATCCCCTTCTTTAACCAGCCTCGTGAACAAAAATAAAATTTCAAATGAAACCTTAGTATCAATATTATATTGAACAGTATCATCGCTTTCAGCTATATGCTTGATCAACTTCGTAATCAAGCATTTGATTGTCAATACATTAATATTCTCTTTGCTACTATAGTGGATTAATGATTTGATACATTGGATTGCAGTGGGTGCCGTATCTCTCGATTCCAATAATTGTAACAACGCAATTGCCAAATGCTCCGAATCATCATCATTCAATTTCAAACCACCATTAGTAATCAAAATCAACATGGTAATCACAGAATGATTATTGTCTTTGTCAATTTCGAAATAGTTCTTAACAGTATTACCAAACGTTTCAACAAGATCGGAACCAAACTTTCCAGAATCCACCACCACTCGCTTTAGATGAGGAATAACTACAGAAATCAACATGCTATTCTTGCTTTCATAAATCTTAGCAAAGATATACAACAAGCAAGCATAAAGATCCGGCTGCACCATTTCAGGTAATAAATTAACAATTCCAACCAATCTATCCAAAGCCTTGTTTAAAATCAATAGATTTGGTGCACTGTTGGCATGCTTTATTAACAATTGATTGGTTTCGTTAGTTGGGTCATAATCGGTTCTCAAAAACGGAAGAATCTTGAAGAGTGGTAACATAGAAACTCGAATCAATTCAAATAATCCGTCGAACCCACTCTCCAAGTTTTCATGGTTCTTCACATAAGTATGGAAAATAGTACTCAAAATGTTAATCAAGTCACATTGAATCTCGGTATCATCGTCAATTAGAACCAATCTGTCAAACAAGTCAATCACTTCTCCGAAAATTTCTTCATGGAATAATAAGTTAACCAAGTCTCCATTCTGAACCAATCTATTCAAACAAACCAAAATCTCGGTAACATTCTTATTTCTAATCAATGATTCAACACATTGACTGAATAAGATGAAAAAGAAATTCTGAGCATCTCCTGATAAATACTTTTCAACAAATTCGGGATTAGTCTCTAATTCTAAGCTTAAGACACTGATGAGATTAATCCAATAATTACCATAAATTTCTAATTCTCGACTTGATGGGTCACTATATTTTAAGGTAGAAAATTCCCGCAAGACCAAGATCCAAAGTGATGTCAACAAAGTTGAATATTTATCCAAAATTTCCAAATACTCTGGTTCCGCGTTGGTATTTTCAGGATCTTCTTGCAAATCAATCTTCAATACTGCCCAACAATTTAAAATTGACAATTGTATCGACTTCCTACCAAATTCACTCACGTTCTCCAAGAATCCAAATCTAAGGAATTTACCAGAGGAAACTTCTTCCAACAAATAAATCAATGTTTTCAAAATTCTTTGCTTAGAATAAAACTTGATTCTTGGTAAATTAATGAATTTCGATGAAACATTGATGGCATCGACAATAACTCGATAGTCATTTCCCGGAGTAAAACATGGAACTAATGTACTTATAATTTGGGCCTGTTGTTGCTCAAGAATAGAAACACCAGGATATAAGGGATCCTCCAAATCACCAAACAATCCCAATGCGCGATCCAATAATTCTATACCCTGTACTTTGATTTCAGTAATTGGAGAGGTTGCACCAAGGAACGAAAGCTTCACAATGTCTTGAATCTTGGACTTCAATTTGTCAATCAACTTTGCATTTTTATTGGCAAGATCTAACAAATGATTCAATAACTCGTAGATGAACAACTTAAACTCCCATGTAATTGGTTCATTCTTGTCATTCATATCACCAGCTTCATCCCCAACAATGTTTTCGATTTCTTCATCCTTAAAATCAACCTGAGCCATAGATTTCTTTTTCAGTCTTTGTTGCAATGGTAATAATTTCTGCTGATAATGCGATTCGATAAATGGTCCAACCAATTTCTTAGAACTCAATTTAAATAAAGAGTTCAATATTCCAAACCAGTTCATATCTAAACTAGATTCAAGCCATAATCTGATAAACTGCTTTAGTTGTGGACAAGGCCTAATGTTCATCGATATCCAAAGTAGATTGATCGCTTCTTTATTCGTCAAAACATCAACCCCATAAATCTTCAATAATTCGTAATAACATTCATAAGCTGCGGAGTATAAATCAAAACTATTATTGAATGGAAAAATAGAATCAGCTTTCAAGGACGTCAATGGAACACTGGCCAATGAAAGCTTTAAATTTTTGGAAATAATCAAGTTCAATAATTCGCCGAAAAAGTGAACCTCTCCTTCAATTAAATTTGGATCAAATATAATCAATTCTTGGAATAAACCTAATAAATATTTGAATACTTCAATATATTCATTTGAAGTAGCCAATCCAATCCCATGGCTTAAACAAACTACCAAATTTCTAATTCGAGTCCTGTCAATATTATCAGCATCTCTTAAAGCTGGTCCAAGAGAACTTATAAACAACTTCAACAACTTCACCATTGGTGACATCGAGCTATATTCACACTTCAAATTAACAAAAATCTTGGTAGACACTTCATAACCAAACGTGTTGTTTAAATAATTGGAATACAATTTATTCAAAACTGTAGGAATTAATGATAAGCTATCCAAATTTGATTCAAATAGATTTGTCATTGACTCCAAAGTATAATGCTCAATAATCGGGTTTGGATCATTCAATAGCTGCAATAAAATATTAAAGGTGTCTGAGAACCCCACCTTCGAAAATGAATAGATCGTCGACAATGCTAATACCGAAAATCCTCGTTTGTGAGGATCAGAATTCGTGACAATATCATTAGTAAACGTTGCTATTTGTGTAGAAGCACCATCCTTATCCATCAACGAACTGGTTAATCCAATCGTAGAAGCATTAATCTTTACGAGCTCATCACGCTTCAAGTCCATTTTCTTTATAATATCAATAATAACAAGCCCTATGTCGTCCCGCACACCAATTTTCTTTTTCGACATATTTGAGACTACCCCATGAAGCGCGATACTAACATTAACCTGAACTGCTTTAAATCTTAATGGGTCAACCGCTTTTGCACTCAAGAAGTTTCTTATTTGCTCCAATAACGAAAATTGAATTTTCGAACTAAGGTATGGGAAAACCAACTGGAATAATTCAATAGACAAATCAATTAAAGAAGTGGTCAAATTGGAACTATATTTATACTGGGTTGAGTATTCTTGCGTCATCAAAACATTGGGGTCATAATTAATGGAATGATCAACAGACAGGAATGCAATTCTTTCAAAAAAATCAAACCAGGCACCGGCTTCCAACGTATATTCTTGCGCAATGGCCGCCTTCAGTAACCCAATAACCCGTTTGGAAAAGGTCTCTTTGATCCACTTGGAGTGTTTCGTATTGAAATCTATTTGGATATCATCATTATCGCCATCATCATCAAACGGAAATTTTACTAATAATTCATCAACATTAACATGCCCATATTGGTATTTACCAGTAAGCCCGAACGAATAATTATATTCTTCATATAAAGAGACAATATCGGGATTGAAATCACTTATTTCACCAATTGGCTTGAATTTAGATTTGCTCGTCTTGTCAATCTCGCTTGCCTGGTTTCTTGAAAATAATTTTGTATCACTAAACATTTTAACCAAGAAAATGATCATATTTGAATTGATATCATTCTTAAGCAATGTAGCCAATCTTGCAAAACTTTGCAATATAACCTTCTTACTGTAGAGAAGAAGACAAACAATGATTTTGTCCATAGATAATTGACCACTAAAGGAATAGTTTGAGTACAACACATTATTAAGCAAATTCACGTTGAAATTATATTCGTTGAAACTGGAACTGTTGAGTGACGTAACCGCCCCTATTTGGTCGGTATTACTTTCGAGATATGAAATGTAATTATAAGACTTGGTCAATAAGAATTGAATTTGCTTTAAAGATTCTGGAGTTAAATCAACCGATCGTAAATAATTCAATAAACAAATCAAACTGAAATTTCTTAATCGTAAATTCCAAACGATTTCTTGAGTTTGCTCCTTTGGATCAATCGATGAACCAGCAGTACTGCTGATAAATTGTGAAGTTAACAATCCTTTCCAAAATACCAAAAGCTGGGAAGAGTTCAACCTGACATATTCAGACGAATTATACAAGGTCACCAACGACGACAAAATAAGCCAACATGCGGAATTTTTATTGCTTGATTTCATACTGTTATTATGCTTCAAATTCTGTGTACAAAAACTTAACACTTTGACAACGGTGGAATTTTGAAGTGACATAGGATTAGTCTGCTTTATTAAAGACAGCAACACAAGGGAACAACTTAATAACTTGACCACTGAAATACCACAAATGTTATCCTCTGTTGATGGAGGGACCTTACTCAAATTGTTAGCATCTTCTACTTTGTATTCTTTATCAACTAGTCTAAATGCATGTAAGATTAATTGATTAATTTCAACTTCATTATTTTCAGCATAAACCAATAAAGCTTGTATTGCATAATTTCTGATCGATGAATTATTATTTATAATCAACCTAAACAAAACATCTCGTATAAATGAAACAATCTCTTCACTGGCACTTTCCAAATTCAAGTCGTCTTCAGCATTTGCGTCGAGCGAGTCAGCATGCTTTGGGTCAGAGGTGGCAACTTTCAGTTGCGAAACGGAATCAAAACTGACTCCAAAGGGCAATAAAATTTCAATTATACTCAACAATAAACAAGCTTGGTATTGATTATGATAAGGTCTTATTTCTTTAACTTTTGGGTCCTTCTTTGCTTTGGAACTGCTCTTACTTTTAAACCCGAATAATCTGGATTCTCGCTTCCGTTCTTTATTCAAACTTTTTCGGACATTTGCAGAGTCTGGCACCACGTTATCCTCATTCTCAGTATTATTGGAGAAATGTGAATATATGTATCCAGCCAAAATTTCATGACAATTGGCCCCTGATTCTTGAACAAGGAATTCCACTAATGCGTGCCATTGTTTTATGCATTTATTCCAAGCGGAGTTTTGAATATGATTATCAACAACTACATTCAAGTCAGCAAATTTGCATAAAATCAAATCTAAAATATTGACTAAGTTTTGGGGAGATAAAAATTCGGGGTTCTGTAATTGTTCTAACTGAACATAAAAAACCAAAGCTTCGATTATTCCAACTTGAAGTAATTGAACATGCAAATTGGAGGTAATTATTCCCACACTATCGTGTCCAGAAATGGTGTTGTCTTCCTTTCGTACATCCACAACAGGTTCACCGTCATCGTTTGTTTGAATTGAAAGGGATTGATCCCAAGTATTATACTCTGGTAACGGATATAACGTTATTAAATATTCCACCGGGTTAAACTTTTCTGTAGGAACAAAGTTAACTAACAAATGAGCAATGGTTTCGACAGTGGCAATTCTTATCTCTTTCGAATAGTTAGTTAATCCATAAACAAATATTTTCTCATGAGAGGCTAACAAGTTCGTTTGGAATTGATGCTGACTATTCATGATTACTTCTGGTTTCATTTTCGCACCTGCGGACGAGGATGATGTGGATTGCGATAATAATCCTTCATAATTGGATGATACTGCCAATAACAACAAATTCTTGAAACAAAGCATATAGCTCTTCTTCAACAACACATTCGAGGAGCTTTCTTGTCCAGCATCGGAATACATTTCGTAGGTAATTGATTCTGACGTTATTGCTTTTATCACCACTTTCATTAATTTCGCTTGAACCTTTTCATCAATATCCAACCTGGTGGCATTTTTAGTTATTGATTGTAATAAATAGATTAGGTTTGCATTTATATTTGGATTCTTTTTAATTATCTTATAGATTTGATTCACAGCAAACCCAATCAAGGATCCCAAGGAACCGGGAAACGCGTCAAATAGGTCAATCAAAACAATTATCGAAACTTCGGCAATAATATCCAATTCCCCATTTTCGTTGATAATCACGAAACTTAACAAGCTATTCGCCATGTCAAATACTTTCGATGGCAATTGGTGCAATACTAATACCAAATTTCTTGCTACCAATTTATACAAATTCAACGAACTTGACAATTTAAGACTGTCGATAAATTCAGTGTCCTTACGCTTGCTGGAATTGGCTTTAGGGATATTACAATGTTCAATCAATTGATACAATTGGGATAAATAGATTTGATAATCAGAATCCTGTCCTACTGCATGTCTCGTTAAGACACCATTTTGGTTGATCAAGTAAGTCAAAAGCTCCGACTTGTCAAATCGATTGAGAAGATCGGAGAATTGATCCATTTTTTGACTTGATTTATCTTTTTCAATTCGTGCTGATTAATCTAATTGGTTAAAGCTTTGCTGTTAGTTGTATGGGAAAAACGTGTTGTCAAATATTCAAATTAGAAAAGCTTCCAACCAAACACTATAAGTAATTTACGACATGCGACACTCAGCCATTAACGACATTAAATATTTCTATTAATTACAAATTACTACACACATTAACTACATGCTTTAGAAGCGAACAGGCTTAGATTGAACCGGTGCCAGGCGCAAGCTAACGATTCTGGACTCAGTAGGTGATCCCTTAATTGACGGTAGGTCCAGAAATCGTTTGCTATGAGAAAGTCGTCGTTCCCGTTTCTTTCTTGTCCCTACCAAATCTTCACTACTTCGAGACTTGATTGGGGAATAGGTCGATGATGTGAGAGTGGTTGTTGCTGTTGTAGTTTCAGTTTCCAATAATGGTGGTGGTATTTTCCCATTCAAGGCCAAATCTATATCTCTTGTTAAGCTTTTTAATTTCTTCAATGATCCGGACTTTCGAACTACTTCGAGTGGGTTTGTGAATTTCAGTGGTGGTGACGACCGTAGCATCTCTCTAATAGTAACCATTGATATGTCCGCTGCAGTTTCGTCTTCTTCACTAGGTGGTGTGCGATTACCTTCCAAAGATTCAATCCTGGAGACTAATTCGCGAATCTGATTTTGATAATTAGTGATGTGCAACTGCCGTTCAATATTCAACTTACGTTCTCGATCACAATCATCTTCCAAAATGGCAATCTTTTCCAATAATTCGTTGTTCAATTGTTGTGCGACACTATACTTGCTATTGACAATACGATCTTGGGATTCCATGCTATCGTTAATTATTTCGATCTTGACTAGTTTAGATTGTAAACTCGATATCTCTTGTTGTTGTCGAGTAATAGTAATCGACGTATTGGTTTGTAGTTCATTAAGCTCGGAATTTAGCTCTCGTATTTTTATATGTGATTCATTTAACCTCGTTTTGGTGGTTTTGAGTTCCTTGTGCAATTTCGATTGAATTCTTTCTTGTTCTTCCAATTCGCTTTCTAGTGCTCGCTCTAATTCTTTACTAGATTCCTGGAACTCATTTAAAATACTATCCAATTCAATAACTTTGTCTATTAGTTCATCTTTCGATAGCTTCAGAAGCATCTCATACTGCATGATAATATCAAGTTGATGCGTATCTACTTCTGGAATCGGTAAACTGTTGTAGGGCACTCAAACTGATCCAGGCGTTGTGTTTTCGTTGTTTGATGATATTGGTAAGTACACGCCGCACTTTGGGATTAAAGGTGGTACAACACTGGTATTACAAATATGCCATTAGCTTTTACCAAAGAGTATCTCTAGCACGACAAGGACTATTATTATTAAAAGCAAAGTTATTACATATTATTGAAAATTAAAAGATTAGTAACAGGGTATGTTTGCGCAAACATACCCCGGAGTATTTAACAGGAAGTTCCAATTGTTGATTTTCTATCTATTGGTTGGGTTTTAGTGGCATCTATTGATTCTTTTTGGATTCATCGTTGCTGCTTTCTGAATCGCTTTCATCATCACTTCTTTCATCACGAGTTACTCCACCAAACACATATCTCAGCAAGATTCTAAAGATCAAAAATAACCAGTAAAGGTTGACACATTGTAAAGAAGCTATCAAAAAGAAGGTAATGTACTGAGAAATCCAACATTTATATTGTTGAGTGACCCAATTCAATTCCCATTCACCAACAGTCTTGAATTCAGTCAAGACAGACCATAAGATTCTCAAATTTAAGTAATGTCTAAGGTATACCCATACCCCAATGAATACCACGAAAAATGGTCCCGTGATTGGAGAATCCAAATAGTTCAAAGTTTTGGAGGTTGCTAAAAAGAAATCTGAAACATCCATTGTGATATAAACTGCCAATCCCATCCAAGTGAAATGGAATCTGTATGAACACCAGATTAAAGCAATCGTTATAATATGATGTAATACCAATTCCTTGAAATCCTTTCTTGGTTTTTCCAATTGTAAGATCAAGACAACCGACTGTTGCACCCAGAATGCGGCTTGCCCCAAGTAATAGATTTTAAAGTAAAAATCATGGGACTTATGAGGGTAGTTGATGTAGAATGGGGTTGTTTCAAAATACCATAAAGGTAATCTTGACATGATCCATAAACCAAAAGGACCAGTAATTCCATAATAAAACATGGCATAGGTTTGTTCCATAAATCTCTTTTGTTTACTCGAGCGCTTGATACCAAACCAAATAGCTAAAGGTCTCAAAACCATACACATCATAAATTCTCTCAAGAAGGTGAAAAATAAAGCATAGAAACCAACAAATCTGAAATCATCTCCACCTTTCCCGTACTCTCCAGTTGCTTCGTTGTAGTAAGCAGGAACAATCATTCTATTCAAGAATTGGTGGGTTGCACTTTCAGGATTTGATAAATAGAAAGTGGAAAATGCAATAATCAAAGCAATTGCAGGATAAATCCAAGTGTGTCTATATGTTAATTCAACAAATCCAACAATAATTTTATGAACGATTGCTGCATCTGAAGTAGATTCTTTTGATAATTCCCTTATTCTTGCATCAGAAGCTCTTCTTTGTCTTCTAGATGTATGTAATGTTGTCAACCCTGGGGATGAAGTATCCCCAACATCAATTTTACCAACCGAACTAGAACGGTGACGAGAACCTTCCGCATTGGAAATCTTTGGTGTTAATGTGCTCATTGTAGTTTACCAATATCTATAATAACCAAAAAAAAGTTGTTGTAGAATGTAAACGAAGGTGTAGCTTATAAAGAACTGGGTTTTTATAAGTGAGCTTTTGAGTTGATAAATTGGTTAATAATGGGGATCACAATATAAATAGGAGACGATGAACGAAGTATCTGAAACAGATGTTTTTTTTTTTCGTTCTCAGTTTTGACGTGTCATAACAAGCAGCCATTTAGAACAAATTTAGCCCAAACCGCGTATTGTTTTTGTAACTCTGGACAATTGAATCAACAAACAGGGATTGTTGTTAATAGGGGTAACGTACTACTTTATCTTCAATTTAATATGGCTGGATGGATGGAAGATAAGTTGATCAGAACCATCTGCCTCTCAAGTTACCAATTGGTTAAGTTTTGTTTTGCACTGCCGTATCGACATATGTTACTCGCCCAATGAAAATTGCATACTGGATACGGGATTAACCGAGGTCAAACAACTAAACACCTATAGTTGAACCATCTGAAAATTACTAAACAATTTAGAGCACAGATTTGGTTGGTAACAATGATATTCAACATATATTCTCATTATTCCAAAGAGAGATTCTATCTGTATACAAACTGAAGCATTGGATAGTGTGGGGATCATGGTTCTCTGGGGTTTGTCAATTTTCAACAAAAATAATGCTATTTCATTCAGGTATTTTTCAAACTTAATATTACCGTCTGTCAGTTACACGTCTGCCATTTACATTCCAATAAGATTAATTGGCTATATTTTAACGATGTCTAACGTTGTAGAATGACCAGTGGAGTTGGCCTTTTTGCAACCATGCTATTTTTAGGTAAAGGAACAACCACATCCTGCATATAACACCCATACTATTTTCCCAAGTCCACCACACAACTCCCCCCATTGATTTAATTACTTACCATCGCCACATTAAGTAGCTTTTGTTACCTTTGCCATCAAATAATTCAACTGAATAATAGGATCTATATCAATTCAATAAATAAACCACTAAATAATATATCATAGACTTTATGCCTACATTAGAACATTTAATTAATCGAGCAACTGATGCTACATTAACTGCCGACAATTGGGAGTATATTCTTGAAGTATGCGATAAGATATCTTCAGATCCTGAACAATCAACCAAACAAGCAATTACCATTCTTTCCACAAGATTGGCATCAAAAGACGCAAATGTCGTGCTTAGATCTTTATCCTTGTTGGTTGCAATTGCGGAAAATTGTGGATCTCGGATGAAACAAGAGATTGCCACGAAATCTTTCTTGCAAGATAATTTGATTTCGAAATTGTCCGATAAGAAATTACATACAACCGTCAAGTGTAGAATAGTTGAAGTAATCGAACAGCTTCATAATACATTTAAAAGCGACCCAAGCTTGAAGCCAATGTCCGATGCCTACAAAAAGGTCAAATCTAATTACAAGCACTACTTGAAATCTATTCAAGGTCCGTCAAAACCAGCCAAACATGAAATAGCACCTCGAGATAAACAAAGAGAGGATGATGAGTTACAGCGAGCTCTTAGGTTATCATTACAAGAATACGAACGAGAGCAAACAATGAAAAAGATATACCTTGATAATAAACCATTGCCAGAAAACAAACAAGAGAAGCAACAAGAACAGAAGCCTCAGGAGAAACAGCCAAATGAATCTCCACCTAATGAATTGCAAACCGTGGCAACTGTGTCCAAGGTTAGAGCTTTGTATGATTTAATCTCTTACGAAAAGGATGAACTATCATTCCGCAAGGGAGATGTAATTACCGTGATCGAATCAGTGTATCGCGATTGGTGGAGAGGATCGTTACCAAACGGTAAAATAGGTATTTTCCCTTTGAACTATGTAACTCCAATAGTTAACAAATCTACTCAAGAGATCTCAGAAGAACTAGCAGCGGAAGACAATTTAATCAATATCGAGCAAAAAAAGATCGAAAGATTGCTATCATTATTATCCTCGCAAGATGTCCAAAATATCAACGAAGATGAGATCACCGAATTATATAATCAAGTGATCCCCTTAAGACCACAATTGGGTAAATTTATCGACAAATATAACGTACGCAAGGAAGAGCTTTTGGTATTGAACAATCAATTAAACAATGAGGTCAAGTCTTATAATGAATTGCTAGATAGACTGATATCACAACGGGCTACCCAATCGGGAATGTATTTCCAGCCAACGCAACAACAAGTACCCGCACCATACCCTGCGGGACCGGGACAACCTGCAAATTTTATTCCGTCTGATCCCTACCAACAAGCAGATTTACAACAGCAACCCACAAGTGCAGGATTTGGTAATTACAGCAATCCATCCCAACCGTATTAGTTTTGTAGGAGGTAGTAAATAGGTAATCGATGGGGTATCATTAGAATTGCGCGACTTTTCCGATTTGCATATAACAATAAAGGTTGATCTGTCTTCCCCTGGCTCGCAGGACGAAAGGTCCTCTTCAATGGTGTTCCCTATTGAACATGTAAGCTTTTCTTGTAGTTAGAATCCCAAATTTGCTACCTGACGCTAATCAGATTGGTTACATCCAGTCTAAATTAGTCCAATGGTTGCAAAATATATGAAAGGACAAGTAAAACACTTGAGGGAAACATACTTACCAGCCATTGTTTGTACAAAGATTCCAGTATGAACGAATGCACGCTAAGTACATAATATGAATATAATAATCTTCTATGATGGGAGAGTAGAAACGAAGCATAGCTATACAATAAAATAGAGAGAGGACGAATCTACTGTAAGCGGTCGTGTACACATGTTCAAAAGTTTATGAGTATGTGTATGGGAATTTCTGAGCCATTTCCTCTGGACTATAGTTTCACAAACCGATTCAACGACCAAAGGGCTCATATATATACATAAATCATCTCGACCATGTCTGACACTCTATATGCAACACGAGAAGAACAAAATAATCAAAGATTTGACCAACTCGCAAATACCCTACACCAATTTCGGACGACGGTAAATCAAGACATTCATGGCGCCATACAACAGGAGAATTCAATCTTGGATTCCCTAAATGACAATTTTGGACAATTAATGAATCTGGTCAAACGAACCTCGCACGATTTGAGAAATGTAATGAATAGAAATGCAAGTCTAACTAGAATAGTCGGAGTTATATTATTTGGGTTTTTTGTCATATGGTGTTTATATAAATTAAGATAGGGTAGAATCAAAGTCAAGAGGCTAATTATGTGGACGGTTGATGTTTCTTTTATATTAATATGTAAAACTAGCACAAATATACGGGAATATTTGGTATCTAATGAAAAACGATTCACTTTTTGTTCACTACATCAGATCCTAATCTATAGTTTCCAATTGCATTACCCCAGTTTATCTTTGATCTAGTAATAGGCAACAATCTTCTCAAATTCTTGAATGATTGTTGATTCAATTGTGTAAATTGATCAATAATATTCAACGTAATCTTAGTTTCGGTATTATTGATAAAATTAACAATCTCACTAGCATTGACATTAATACTGGCAGGTTCAATATCCTGTTGAAATTTCAATCTCACATTCCCATCTTCATAATAATGAATATCCAACTTGATAACACCACTAACTTGTCCATTTGATTGTACTAAATATTCCGATTTCCATTGCCCAGTATAATAGTTATCATTATTTAATCGTTGCCCAATTATGATTATCCTGATTGACCCATCATCATCAGGAATGACATTATATACATAGCTTGAAGGATAATGATCATCCCCATATTGTTCTAATTTATTAACCAAGTCCTGGAAATATCCTGGCACGTTTCCACCAACGTGATAATTTTCGATATCTATCGCCTGGCCAGATTTCGCATCAATATTAAACAATTTCCCACTGGCATAATCAATATATTTAGAAGAATTGACATCCTTGTTATATTTACTAGCAATGAATTTCCCTGAGAATACCGCACCATTGTCGTTAACAAACGACTCGATCGATTCCTTGACGGTTGTACTATCTCCTGATAAGGAAATTAAATGGTCATTCACGAAGGTCAATTCTCCTGGTGGTGATGTCTTGACTAAAGAGTCAACCAATTCATTCAATTTAACTGACATTGCGTTCTATATGTGTATATTCTATAGCCCGTGAATAGTTGGTCCTAGGGGAGGGCAGTACACTTTTTTGTTGTTCCGTCTGTATCCTGAGATCGGTAGAGATCTCCTGGTTTATATACAGGAACTACATTCCAGTTAAATTATGTACTACTAGTATTACTACATAAAGATATACAGACTTCCAACATATAACTTATGATAATAAAAATGCCTCCGCACCTTCGTTAATTGCTTGAATTAACCTCTTCTTCATGACTTCCTTACTTGAATAATTAGGCAATTTGAGATAATTTGCACACGTCATCACACTAGGCAAATAATCGTCATCCTTTAACCCATTCTCTCCATGCTTCCGTACCACCGTTAGTTCTGGGGTCAATGCCTTAAACCCGCCAATAGGTAACTTCGGTGCTCCTGTCAAAAATTGCAAAAACGCCCTCTTCTCATCAATATTGAATTCATATAAAATTTCAATCAAAGATTTTATCGCTTGTGACTCCTTGGAATATCCATGATTGGCAACTATTGCAGATGATAAAGTCTCATAAGACCAGTCTTCTTCTGCATTACCAAATAGCTCGACCAATTCTTGTGGAGAGAAGATGATCAATGCGTTAATCGGAAAGACTTTTGAAAACCCATCCATAAACGCCTTTGTTTGATGAATTATTCCAGTGTATAATACTGCTTCTAGTACCTTGCTTATGTAAAGTTCCAAATTTTGTGCTGTGATTTGAATCTCATTTCCGTTTGGAATTAATTCATATTCGGAATATCCTGGAAGTTCAAAATAAATTGACAAATCCTTAATGGTAGAACCGTCAATCATAATTGAATCTCGTTCATCGATTGGAACACCATCAAGTTGCTTAATATACTTGTACAAATGATCAAGTGAGTCCGCCCATTTGGAATCTACGACCCTTAAATTAGATAAGGTAGCCATTTTCCGTAATAACTTGACGCTTGACTTGTTGGAGAATTGATTGAGCAATTGTACTAACTTCAAAAATATTGGATTGAAATTAAAATCAATAATCCTCGAGTCTAATAATGCTCTAGCAACAAATTTACCGAGCGACGAGAAGAAATACAACACCTTCTTTCCATTCTCGCTTGCAATAGCATTTTTATCCATTGGCATTGGAAATAACCCTTGCTGGTTAACAACGTACGATTCCCCATCAGAATTCTCCGAATCCTCATCTCTCCATAAGCGCAATTTCTTTTTGGTAAATTCTTTGGATACCGTGGAATAAAATTCCAAGGTCGGACCTAAACCAGATCCAACTTCGTCGAAATATTCAATTTCCAATATTCCTGGAGTTGAACCATACATTCCTAACACCTTCAATGCACTTTGGAGCATCACCTTTCTTGAGATTCTCACCTTGTGTCTAGTTGGCCTTCCCAAATGAGCTCTTTGTCCGTTTGGGTTATTATTATTATTCTCCTCCGATCCTTGATTTGTTCTCAATTGCCATTGATTAATTAATCGGGAGTAACCAAATGATGTTGACTGTAAGAAAAATATTCTTGTTTCCAATGGGAAAATAAATGGAAATTGTTTGATGATATGAATACTCCAGCTTGGGAGCGTACCACTTGCTACCACTAATGGTTCTTCCAATTGTCGATTTAGCTTCACGCTCAACTTCCAGTTGGTAAAATCCTTAAGGGGTATTGTTTCAGACTCCACAGCATTGTTTTTCACAAACGCGTTCATTTCAAACAAGACCTTCAATAAATTCAAAATGCTAATGGTTATTGGATCATAGATGTCCAATTCCCTTTCCTCATAACCGAAACTATAATTGGGCACTGCTGTTTCTTTTTGAACTTCAGCACTTACTCTTCTATAGCTGATATTGTGAACGACTGACCAAATCTGAGCAGGCTCTACTATTTGGTTCTGTTTTTCTTGTAATGATCGGTAAATGGCGCCGTATATTGTAGTTTCGGTGGGAACGACTTCTCCATTTATCAAGAACTCTATCGTCATCTTCGATTTCTTACCATTCTCTTCATTCAAATCATAGTTGTTGTTTCCATTTACTGAAAATTCATCGAGTAATCTGAACCTCTGCTTCAAAAATGTTACTACCGATTTAAAGGTTGCAATTGCATGCACGGATAGAATCATGTTCTGCATTAATGAGCTCATTTGACCATCTGTAGAATTATTGGCACTTTTATCATCAGCCTCTGGGGATAACTTTAGTTTGATTTGATTTGCCATTGTACTGGCTTGATTGTGCTCGCCTCGCAAATATGCAGGATTGTAGCCTATCATGGGATTGTTGGATGTTCCGGCGGAGACAATCTCAAATGTTTCCGACCTTGTTAGTGCTTCTTGAAGCTTGCTAACCAATAGTTTAGCAACGCCCTTTGGTTCGTCTATGAAAAATGAAGCAATGAAGGCACTATGGCAACAATCCAACTCAATCGAACCACCAGTTTCAGAAGAGTCTGAGCTCAATGTACTACTTAAAATTTCAAACAATCCTGACGAGATCAATTCAAAACTTGAAATTGGTGGACCAGATGCCCCACTCAAAGCGAGCTTAAGACTATCCCACAATCTCTTCCAGTCATCATATGTGAATCCCTTGCGCATTTTTTGGTCTTGGAGTGACACTTTGATAGTTTGTAGAATTTGCATATGTTCATCAAGCTGTGCTCCATTTCCGCTGAACTTCTCAACTTTGTATAATGCATTTATTTCTGTTCCCACAGTAAATATCTTCCCATAAAGCTTTGCATTCGTCAACCTAGATTCATATTCCTTAGTGAACTCGGTGTCAATGAACTTGTTAGTATATGCTCCCGCAATCGAATGAACAGGTGTTCCTTGCTTAGCTTCTTGAATCTCTACTTTCCCTGTCAAGTTGAGTAAAATAATGTCGATGTCGTTTATCAAACCTTCCCTTTCAAAGGAACCTATGAAAGTACTTGGGGACTTCTCGAGTAGTACTTTGATTATTCGGAATGCAGATAGGAGGAGAGTGTTGGAGTTTAGCTTTGTGGAATCTTCGGGTTTCTTATTTCTAGTGCGAATGCCTCGGCGAATTTGCATTTCATGCTCCTCATCACTATCATCATGTTCATCTATATTATTCCCTCCTTCATCTTCACTTCGTATGTGATCATCTGCGTCCTCAAAATGGTCTTCTTCGTCACTATTTGACATTTCCACATCCGTGTCTCTGGGAAGCTCTTCGGTGCGCCCGCCAAATTCTGATTTGATTGTGGCTTTACATTGACCCACAACCGAAGCAATAAGTCGAGAAATCCCATCGATATTCTCCAAAAAGGAAAAATCATTATCCACAACTGATGTAATGATTCGATATAAATTGATAAATGCTTTCCTTCTGATCTCGAAATCCATGGTAGCTTCGAAACTTATAATTAACAAGGACCAAATATCTTTGATAAATTTGCGATACTCATTGGGTATTATGTTTGTTGCCAACTCAATTCTGTCTCGATTGATTGTCTGCCTTTCATCGTATTCTTCAAAATTATCTCTTAAATACAATGCATTTGCAGCATCATAGTTGATGGGTAACAAATACCCAAGTAAAGACAAAAGGCTAGATGTCAATTCCTTTGGTGCTGCGATCAATGCCTCCATGGATAGATTCTCTTGAGAAGTGTTCGAAACTGCCCCTTCGCTCTTGGATTTAGCGTAGTTATTTAAAGATCTTACCACGACGTTTCCAATGTTACACTCGGCAATCAATATTCGAGATACGTTGATGCTGACGCTCGCTAAGATAGTCAAAGATCTAATAAGGCTTAAACACGAGGCGTAATTCAACACCACTTTACCATTGTTCTTATTGGTATTAGTTGTCTTGCAACAACTTATGGAGATGATCTGAGTAAGCTCCTCAAGCAAGAGCTCTTTATCCGCAAATAACTCATTGAGGTACTCAGGCTTGTTTTTGAAGCATATAATAATTCGCGATATTGTCAACCATGCCTTCTCAACTACAATTTGATCGCTATGATTTCTAACCACTTCTGAGATGCTTCCAAAAGCATCTCTGACCATTGGAAAATTGTTGATTGAGATGTTACTACAAGAATTAGACACTATCGTTAAGCACTTTCTTTGCGCGTGAATTGTTAAGAAATCCAAATATTGTAGGCATGCCATTAAACCATTATTTGAAATGATGACGTTATGCGATATGGGATCTCGGGAAATCATCTCTAGTGCCTGTAATGCTTGCTCTGTCAAGTCAATGTATTTAATTTCTAGCAACTTATTGCACAAAGTTGGAACTGCATCGTTGTTTAGAGCGTCGTGAATAAAATCTTGGTTAACTTCCACCAAGTTGTATAAGCATCTACATGCTACCAAAGTTAATTCTAGCTCTTCTTCTAAGGTCGGATCATTGAGGATATTCACTAAACTTCTTGCTAACCTATTTGCAGGAACAACTCTTTCTGCTGTTATTCCATTCATCATTAATAATCTTTCGGATAGTTCATTCAATGATTCGAGTATAATATAAGAGTCGTCCCTTTGGTTTAAATTATTGAGTAAGGCATCTATCTCGTTGCTCTGACCACCACTCAGCACTCCCCCAAACATCATACCGCTTCCAATTAACCTTTGCATAACCTCCGCAAATCCGGGTTCTGGATTCCCTCTGTCATTTCCTCTCGCACCTGAAAGCGCTCCTATCGCTTGCAAAAATTCTGCACGGGGATCGTCTGGGTCGATGTCATCATCATCCTCATCATCATGGTCACGTTGTTCATCCCCCTCGTTAATTTCTGTCGCTCTCGAACGCTCACGTGTCTGTAACAATCTCCTTAAGAAATCGGCGGGCTCCATATCAAAGTCGTCGTCTTCTTCCTCTTCTTCTTCTTCTTCTTCATCTGCTTCGTCTTCTTGATTTTGATCCGAATCTTCGTTTTCACTGTCATCTTCATTCTCATTGTCGTCAACTTCTTCTTCAATCAATATTGGTTCTTCTATTATTCTTGCCATATCTTCACTGTGGTTGTCATCTGAAAAGAACAGGCTGTCACCAAAGTCATCCCTGCTTCGTTGACGTCTATCCCGTGCTTGTTGGGATAGTATTGATAAACTTTCCTCTTCATCTTCTCTATGTTTATCTTCATTGACAATTATATCCATGTAATTATTGTTTAATCTATTACTATCCGCATTGCTTCCTTTGTCTCCCTCCATGGTCAACGTTAAACGAGTAGTATGCTTGCACTGATTGTATCTGGAAAATACTCTAGTAAATTAAAATATGAGAAATATGAGTTTTCCAAAAGTAAATTCGGTATGATTTCTTTGCAAATACAAGGGAACAACTGCAATCTGATAAATGTAGGGCTCTCAAAAGTGGATTAATATGAAATAGGATAATCCTGTATAGTATAATTTACAACCAGGTATATATTTAGATGGCAAATGGATCTTGTTCAGGCGCAGAATGGGAATTTAGTGAAAGGGCGAGAGCAAAAACGAAAAAATAAAAAATAAAATAAAATAAAAATAAAAACAAACCTGTCGGGTGACATTTGTCGTTTGGTGGAAAGCATATTTCCAGTGCCTAATGTCGTATCTCTATCTCCCTGGACTATCCCCTTCTAAAGAAGGATTCACAGATTGATGCAATTGTCTGGAATCAGCTAGACAAGTTCTACAAACTGCTAATGACAGAAGTTCTGTTAAATCAGGTCTAAACATGATAATCACTTATTTATAGTATAGAATAGTATATAATATATATCAGATACCTTAATGAAGGAATCTAAAATTGGGATCGACCTTACTTCCATCATTTCCCTTTCCTAGTTCCTTCTGCCAATCAATGGTACCAAGCTCGATTCTCTTGTTCAAAGTGGTTAATCTAAATTTCAAAATCACCGCAAAAATTATGGCAATAAAAATGAATGCACAATTACAGATAAAGGCAGTCAAGTATCTTGGAGCATCGGTTTCAGGATATAAGTAAGCATTCCAAATCGAGGTGGAATTTGAGATACAATTCATAAGTGCAATGGCAACGGCTCTCTTACCAGGAGGTCTTGGACAACAATTAGACATCCAGGTTAAAATCACAATGAACGAACAGTATAAGGATGGAATCATAAGACACATTGCAAAATAACGTGCACCAACATTTAATGTGGAAGCCGAAATGATAAATGATACCAAGGCACTGACTAATGGAAGCACAACGTGATAGAATCTTTCACCAGTCTTATCGGCATGTCTGGCCCACAAGAATGTAGCTACCACTGCAATACAGTATGGAGGAGCAGTCAAACATAAAGTCGTAGTTTTATCGAAGTTTAATGTTTGAACCACTGAAGGGAAGAAATTGGTAACACCACAGGCTGCAACCAAGAAGGTCAAAATCAAAGTAACTAACCAAACCTTAATATCCTTAACAGCAAGTAAGAATCCAGACCAGCTTGATTCTTTTGCTTCGCTATCAGAGTCATTAGTCCCGATATCTCTCCTCAATTTCCATTGGATAATATCCTTTTCTTGTTGATTCAAGAATTTGGTATTTGAAGGATTGTCAGGTAAAATAATGTAAGCAAATGGAACAGAAGCAACAGTGATGGCACCTTCAATAAAGAATAAATATCTCCATGATCTTAATCCTCCCTTGCCGTCCATATTTTCAATGATACCAGCAGCAATTAATCCACTCCAAGCACTACTCATCAAGGAACCGGAATAAAGAATACAGTTACGGAGGGAAAGACTCTTCTTGTCATACCAATTGGAAAGAGTACATAATGCCCCAGCAAAGAACCCAGCTTCAATTGTCCCAAGAAGAATTCTAACAACTAAAAGACCAGTGTAACTTTGAACTGCACCAGTACATGTGGAAATTATACCCCAAATTGTCATAATTATGGAAATGTAAAGGGATGGTTTACCAATTTTGTTTAATAACATATTTGAAGGGACTTGGAACAAAATATAACCAACAAACAAAATAGAAACACATGTTTGATATTGGGTACCAACCAAACCTAAATCTTCTTCCAAAAATCCCAAACGTGCAGCAGCAATGTTAGTACGATCCAAATAATTCAAAATATAGATATAAATCAACATTGGCATCATTCTGAGGTCAATCTTTCTAGTGGTTTTCTTGTCCAATTGCCTCAACTCTTCTTGAGTGAGGTGTTGAAGTGACTCTGGAAGGTCAACATATTGCAATTCTTCTTCAAGACCAGACTCATATTCTTTATGGGCATCAGGCAAGTATTCAACCTGAGAAATATCCGACTTTGTATCCTTTTTGAGGTCTTCAGACATTGTGGTGCTTTATCGAATGATTTTAAAACAGGCAAAGGCTTCTAAGAATTGAGGAAATCCTAGTGGTATTTATACTAGAATAATTTGCATTGGAAAAATGGATTATAACTAGACCGTTAGCAACTTAGCGTGATACAGATTATGTGGATATGGGCTGCAAATCCCCCACGAAACTTTATTTTTTTCTTTTCGGGGAACAATGGAAAAAAGAAAAAAAATATGGAAAAACTTCAGCCAGACCTAAAAAATAATGGAAAAACTACAGATAAAAAATAAATTCTGATGGGTATACATAAGCAATATGTGGGTAAATTTCAAACCACCACTATTTTGTACAACATAATAAAAGCCACTACGCGCGGTTATTGATTGACCCCACCTAGACAGAATGAAGAATTAGCCAATTATACTAATTGAAAGCAACTCGGGATGACTACCACTTTTGGAAACGCTTAGAGAGGGTAGTAAGGTGGCAAGTTATCATACACCAGCTATGTATTTTGAACAATTGTCGCAAGGTTCCGTGCGAAGTTGTAGGGATGATAAGGAAAAGGAAATAGTAAGTGGAATAATAAATCTGATGAGTGTGAATTGTTTTTCCCTGCGAATATTTACTGAACTTTGGCAATTGATACACAATGTTGGGAATTACACTACTCAAATCCCGTAGATTTCGTACTTAATAATCCAAGAAAGTGTTGGTCCTGAAGTTTGCCCAATGAAACATTTCTGCGGAATCAACCATGTAGTAAAAATTTGGGGGATTTCAAGTTTTTCCGAAGGATATCCAAGAAAATATTACGAACAATGGAAAGGCAAGTTGGGGGCACCATTGTCTTTACGAGGGGTGCGTTGGGGGACCAAGTTAAATTAGACCGCGAAATTTTCGTGAATGCCTTGGATGCTCGTAGTTTTAACCTGCCAATGCATAATTGTGGTTAATAAACAACCAATTATACTTGACAATGTGATTTGCTATAAGGTTGCGATGGAATATGATTCGCTTAAATAGTATATGGAAAAATTGGGGCAAAAAGATCCGATATACATTAAACTACATGAACAATTATATTGGAATCGTTGGTTAGTTCTTCCGAAAGAATCTCCCAACAAATGTGGGATATTAAATGACTAACCATTTCGTAATTATTATCTTGATCTTACATCAATGTGGAATTGCCGCTCTAAGCACAACTTAAGCGGTCACACACGATTTGAACAGAAACTACAAATTTGCTAAACAATTGTTCACACAATAGCAAGAATTTCTTCTGTTGAGCAACGCATACAAATTGTTAAAGTATTACTGATACGAAGTCTACTTTTTTGACAATATTAGTCGTGCATTAACAAGAGAATCCTTAACCCTAGCCTTTTCTATGACCAAATTAGCGTTCTATGGTATAGCTTCGGATTATCTCATCGTTAATTAACGTTATTCAACACAAATAACTTCATAGATTCTCGGAAGTACCTCTCACCCTCTTGTTATATTCAAATGCAATCTTGAGTGTTCCTTCCCATTAGAATGTGTTGGAGTCAAAAAGTCTTGCATTCGTTGGAACCTTGTCAGATTAACCATCTCAAATCAACCGGGGTAACACTCACGTGACTTCTTGCTCGGAATTATTCCACATCTTGAAAGACAACTTTTTCGCGATCATAAAAACCAGACCAATACATCATCACATCTTTAGTATACACATAGTATAATGTCCGATTGGGAAAAGCTTACTACCGAGGATGGTCAAGTGTACTATTATAATTCCAAGACCGAGGAAACTAGTTGGACGCTACCTGAGAATATAGAAATAAGCAATGGCACGACAAGCAAGTGGGAGGAGTACAAAACAGATGATGGAAGAACATACTATTATAATGAAAGCACAGGCGAAACCACTTGGGATAAACCAGCCGAACTAAAGCCATCTTCGGATG
>JAKUCC010000059.1:0-34008 GCA_030563365.1 Hemisphaericaspora xylanilytica | reverse complement strand
GCATGTGAAGAAAAAAAGGTGGATCCAAGTGATTCCACACATGCCGGTGCACCAATTTGCTTGTCGTGGCTGTTATTGCGAGAAAACATTGGCAATCAAAGTCTAATTCTAGATCAAAATCTGTGGCCATGCTCTTTGTATCTAAATGTATTGACCAAGTTTACTAGTTGTATTTAAGAAGTTTTCGAAGGCTGTGACGTTGGTCTGTGCCAAAAAGTAATATTGAGAATTACTCAATACAGCAAAAAGCATCCGCTGGAAAGCAAAGCTTAAATCTGTGTGAGCCCTTTTTGGGAAACAATCGAAAACCAACACAAAATGAGGATAATAAATAATAATTAGATTAACCGCCAGTCATCGAAATCGGGTAAACTTGTAAGATCATTTAACTTTTTGAATCATCTGTAATTTGCAAACAATTGAAACCTATTATAGATGACTTCCACCATTAGGTTTTATATAAGTGCAGCATTCAGGTCAGATTGACATTTACAGTATTGATTTAATTACGCTTATTAATTGGACCCTTTTTTTGGCTTTGACATATTTTTGCAGTATTAACTGAATCAATCTTAGCCGCAAACGACCATTATAGCCTCGCAGCAAAGAGAAAGAGATTTGTTTCAAATGAAACATTAAGGATAAGCTCAACCTTCAATTAATTGCATCTTTCATACAGAACGGTTAAGCAATAAGTAATATTTATTCAAATTACAACAAGTTTATGTGGGGATCAAAAGGGACAGAAGGTGGGCCATCTCCAGCAAACCCAACAGGGCCCAATGAATCCGATCTGAAATCCATGGCTCAAGTAGAACAATCAAAGAAGTCTCAACCGATGGAGCAAAAAGTGTCTATGGATGATGAATTGGATGGCGATGATTTAGCTAAGCTTTGTGATGGTGAAGATAATCGGTTTTTCTCTCACTTACTTCAGAGCACCATGATAAGCTCGGGATTATGTTCCATTGCAAGTTTGAGCAAATTGAGTTTAGATGAGCTCTTGAAAGCCTATAAGGGTAATATTGTTGGTTTAGGTGGCATTCCGTTCGATAAATGGCGACTAAGTACAGCGATGACTGACGCGCCCCTGCTTGAAGATTCCCTGTCATCGTTGCAACCACAATCTGTTGAATTATCAATATCAGACTCATCCAACTTTATCGCCACCCCCGACTTAAGAACACAGGATATCAGCAAACTGGACCCCACGATATACATTACCCCACCACCATGTTCAGCAGATTTCGTGGTAAATGATGCATCTTCTGACCAAGTCCAGTCAGAAGCCGAAACATTACTGGCTCAAGCGTCACGTATGTCATGTGACGATAGTGGTTCGTATGATGTTAAAAGTTTGCCAACTCTGACTATTATTGCACAAGATGACAAGAATAATAGGGTGCTTTTAACCAGACTACAAGAGTCATTCGTTGAAAACCTCAATCCTCATTTACTTAACGATATTGTTCCCATTAAACAGAAGGAGCTCTCAGACAATCAACGAGCGGAATTTGAATTGAAGAATAAGAAACATGTACTGGTAAAAGTCGCTAACAAAATTCAAAGGACATTCTCATTGTCCGAGGACGAGCATTTTTTTGGCAATTTTAGAACATGGCTAGTTAAAGATGTACTATTACAAGGGCATTTTTATTTAACCTCCGAATCATTGTTATTTTTCTCCTATCTTCCGAAATCTGATGCGTTAGTGGAAGCTTCTGATATAGTCAACTATGATGACTCTTCCAACATAATCCAGAAGGGTAGTTTAGGAATGAGAGCAGTAAAGTACGCTGATTCGATACTAGGAACAGTTTTGACACATAGGTACTGGGCAATCTTGAGAAATGACGCATTGGCTATTTATCGTTCCTCAACTGAATTATTCTTCCCAACTTTAATGATTGACATGAGATCATGTATTTCCGCGGAGGTTATCAATAAGGAGAAGTATGAAAAGGAAGCACTTTCCCCAATTGGGAGAGAAAGAATGGATGGAACCATGACGCCAAGTGGAATCAGGAGTGGATATCTTTCGGGTTCTGCGTCGCCGCGGTTGGGAGAAAACTCGGTCGACGAGCTACTAGACTTTCACGACGTAATGTCGACGGATGGATCTGCTACTGAGGAAGGGATCGAAACATCAAGTTCCCATGTATGGTTCAAAATTATTACGGTCAAGAAAACTTATAAGTTTCAATGTGATAGCTTGTTTGTAGCCCGAAAATGGTGTAACAACCTCACCAAGTTGATTTTTCTGCTTAATAACTCCAATTGGAAGAATGAGGTGTTGTTGAAGGTGCCTCTTGTTGACGTAATCGACTTTAATCAGAGAAGATTATTGTCTGGAGACTCAAATGATGAAGTTGAGGATGACTTAAATGATACTCCTTTTAGTTTGAAATTGCGATATCGCACAAACGATGATAAAACGAAAACAGCAACAAAGTTTAAGAAGAAACTTCGCCGTGAAGATAATAAAAGAGGAATTGAAGAAGTATATTTCTTGTTTCCAATTGATGGCCACCAGTTTTTTACGATATTTGAAAGTGTGTATATGAAGGCCATGCAAAGAAAGGAACATGAAAGTGGTAGATTGAAAACACTTTCCGATAGATTCAAAAGAGTAACGCCAAGCTTTGCATCACTCCCAAATGTTTCTACATTGACACCTTCCTCTAATACATTGGTCAAGAAGATTATGCAAGTGAACCATATCGAGCAATCTGATTCTGATTTATGGACCATTCGTCCAGAGAAGTCCAAGTTGAGAAGATTTAGTGAGGTAATTTCTCAAGCCACAAAATTATTCAAGAAAAAGCAAAATGACCCTGTGATTGTCACTGAAACAGATAATTCAGTAACAACTTTTGAGGTCAATGATAGACTAATATTACCCAAAGGTTTATCGGTGAAAAGTTTGCAAAGTTTGGATATCTCACTAGAGACATCAATTAGAGATTTGGAAGAGGTGCTTCGACGGTATGACACACTTAAAAGTGAGGAAAACTTTGACTTACACAATTTGTCCAACACCTCAGAGAGCGATTTGAGTCGAAAGATTCTGCGTTCATCAATGACTCTGAAGACTGATCATGCAATCGAAAAAGGAATAAAGATGTTGTCGAACGTCTCGAGCGTTTATTTGGCAAGCCCTTCGCATTATCAGAAATTGACTGAATCAGATCCTTACTATGTTTCTGGAATAATGGACCGTCGCAAAGATCAGGACTTCTTTAGAGATTATTTCGCCTTGCCCATAGATAGTAAATTGGTTGCGGCTTATTATTGCCATTTGGAAAGGTCTGTTCCTGTGTGGGGAAGAATTTACGTTGGTGAATCAACGGTTTGCTTTCGAAGTTTATTACCTGGCGTGTCTACAAAAATGATCATCCCTATGGTTGATATACATAATGTCAAACGGGTGAAAAGTGCAAAATTTTCTTTTTCGAGTATGCGCTTAATGACCGGGGGACATAACGAGATCCAATTTGAGTTTAGCTTGTCTAAATCTAGAAATGATTGTGTGGATGTAATACTGAAACTAAGAGATACTTTTCTTAATGATTCAACTAAGATGGTTCCAGGGCGAAGTGATGATAGCTTGAATAGGAAATTAATCGATGCAGCCAATAAACGGGAGTTGGAAATGGCCAAGAAGCGAATTGAACTTGCCAGGATTAGGATGTTTGAAGATCGGTTGACAACAGCATCCGGTTTGGATGTTCCGATCATATTAGAAGACTCCCCTTTTGTGAAAACTGAAATGAAACCCTCCACATCTTATAATATAACAATGCTTACGATTGGTTCTCGAGGAGATGTACAACCATATATTGCATTGGGGGTAGCGTTGGTGGAAGAAGGACACAATGTCACAATTGCGACTCATTCAGAATTTGGGCCTTGGATTAAGAAGCATGGCTTGGGATTTCAAGAAATTGCGGGCGATCCAGCCGAATTGATGTCATTTATGGTAACACATAATACGATGTCAGTTGCATTTTTGAAGGATGCACAAGCGAAATTTGGAATTTGGATCACCGAATTATTGAAAACCAGTTGGGAAGCTTGTCAAGGGTGTGACATTTTAATTGAGAGTCCATCGGCTATGGCTGGGATTCATATTGCAGAAGCATTGGTTGTCCCTTATTTCCGGGCGTTTACTATGCCATGGACGAAAACCAAGGCATATCCAAATGCATTTTTTGTACCTGATCAACGGAAAGGTGGATCCTATAATTATTTGACTCATGTTGCATTCAACAGTATATTTTGGAAGGGAATTTCAAGACAAGTCAATCGCTGGAGAGAAGAGACTTTAAAACTTCCGAGAACTAATCTATTTAGAATGCAACAATCAAAAGTTCCATTTTTGTACAATGTTTCACCGAGCGTGTTCCCACCAGCAGTGGATTTCCCTGATTGGATCAAAGTAACTGGTTATTGGGTCTTGAATGAAAGTTCTGATTACGACCCACCAGTTGAATTAGTTCAATTCATTGAAAAAGCTCGTACAGATGGTAAGAAGATTGTATATATTGGGTTTGGCTCAATTGTTGTTAAGGATGCAAATATGCTTACGGAAGCGATAGTTGAAGCGGTTTTAAGGGCTGATGTTAGGTGTATTTTAAACAAGGGTTGGTCGGATAGATTGAATCATAAAGCAAACTATCATGAAGTTGAACTTCCACCTGAGATATTCAATGCAGGGGCAATTCCTCATGACTGGTTATTCCCTAGAATTGATGCGGCCGTGCATCATGGAGGGTCCGGGACTACGGGCGCTTCGTTACGTGCTGGATGTCCGACAATCATTAAGCCTTTCTTTGGTGATCAATTCTTTTTCGCTACTAGAGTTGAAGATTTGGGTGTTGGAATTGCGTTGAAGAAATTGACTGGCAAGACATTGAGTAAGGCTATTAAGAGAGCTGTCACTGATCCTGTGCTTATCGAGAAAGTTGGTCGGTTAGGCGAGAAAATTACTCGGGAACAAGGAGTATATTCAGCAATTGAAGCAATTTATTCCGAACTTGAATATGCTCGAAATTTGGTTCTTATGAAGGATAATCATAATCAGAATGTCAGACGTCATCATCCTGAGTTTGCAAATATGAAGTCAGATACTCAAATTGGATCCGATGACAATGCGGGAGATGACCATGATGTCGAGATTGACCAATTAGATGGTGGTTTGCGTTCTGTTGAAGAAGGAAATGGTGCAGAAGGTTTAAATGACGATTTTGGAAAGAATGAAGAGAATTTTCCAAGTTTTAAAGACCGAACTTGTAAATGATATTTGTATTTATAGGCATGTGTAATGATGATGTATTTCAGTTTTAATGTATTTCATGTAATTATAATGTTAAAGATTAACATGCAACCCTGCCAATCGTTGCATCCATTTACATAGAATCACAAGCATATGCCCCAGATCATTGACTCATCCAAAAACGGTAATTGTAGTCACGTGAGTTTAGCTAATTTGTTCTACTCTATTTTTTTTCTTGTGAGCGAATTAAAAAAATAAAATTGACTCAGTTTTCCTTTATCAATAAAAGCCGACTGGAGTTAAAAAATCAAAGAAAGCGTGCCCATTGAATGTAAAATGTTCCCTTGAATAATATTTCACTTGATACTTTTATTCCCAGACTCAAAGCAACTTACTTATTGTCTTTAACTGTTACTATTAGAACAAGAGAAGACTATCACTGTGCGTCTGATCCATTCATTTCATTCATCCATTCGTGCCGGTTCCGCTTGTTTCTATTTCCGATAACCAAAAGTGAGAGAAAATATCCACAGTTTTCCTGGCACTAAAAAATATTGATCAATTGAAATAGTCTATTGGGTATAAAGGCAATCTAATTTACGCCCATTTTGTACATTTTAACACGATAGTTGAAGATCAGTTCATTCTAGAGTGTGAATAGACCATACCACTATCTTGTCCCAGAAAAGTACTGCACATTACAGGAAACAACCTCAACTCTCCCTCCTCCATCCCACATTTTTCATAGAAGGTTACACTTTACATATTTTTCTTGCATTTCTATATGACAGCAATGACCGAAACAGGATACAAAGTTATAACAGAAGAGCAACGAAATTCGAACCCGTTCGCCAAATTAGTCCCTGGTCAAACCATAGTCGAAATCCCAGAATATACTTTAGAATGTGGAGAAACGCTATATAACTTCCCAGTGGCATACAAAACTTGGGGAAGATTAAATGCCGATCGTGACAATGCATTACTCATTTGTCATGCTCTTACTGGTTCCGCCGATGTTCAAGATTGGTGGGGTCCATTATTGGGAACTGGCAAAACCTTTGACCCATCTCGTTTTTTCATCATTTGTATAAATTTCCTTGGATCTCCTTATGGATCCTGTTCTCCCGTCAGTATCGATAAGACTACTGGACAACCTTATGGCCCATCATTCCCATTGGTTACTGTTAAAGATGACATTGGAATCCAGAAATTAATTCTTGACTCGCTACATATAGAAGGTATTGCATGTGTGATTGGTGGTTCCATGGGTGGTATGTTGGCATTGGAATATCTGGCGACGTATAATAACACAGATTATGTCAAGAGTGTGATTGCGTTGGCTACTTCTGCTAGAGCATCTGCTTGGTGTATATCGTGGAACGAGACTCAAAGACAATGTATTTTCACGGATCCTTATTATGATGATGGGTATTATTATGAAAATACCGTAAAACCAGATGCTGGTTTAAGTTCGGCAAGAATGGCAGCACTTTTAACATATAGGTCAAGAAACTCATTTGAAACAAGATTTGGTAGAAAGTTGGGAACAAAATTGAATGATTCTAAAGCGTCGGGATTAACTCCTGAAGAAAAATTAAAACAAGAAGAGTTAGAAAAAGGGATTAGATATCCAAAGACAAAGGATGAAGAAAATTGGTTGTTACATAACGAAGGTAGCAGGTCTTCATTAAATATTGCTGGTATGGCCAATGGTTCTAAAAAAGTCAATCAAGAGAAAAAACCACCAACCTATTTCACAGCCCAATCATACTTGAGGTATCAAGGAAATAAATTTGTTAATAGATTCGATGCTAATTGTTACATCTCCATCACAAGAAAATTAGATACGCATGATATAACGCGTGGAAGAATAGATCCTGACGATGTCATTGATGTGAATCATGATCCATTGCCGGGTTTCTTACAAACCTTGTCAAAACCACATTTAGTCGTTGGAATTCAATCGGATGGGTTATTCATCTTTGCTGAACAAGAATTATTAGCGGAAAATATTCCTGATGCGGATTTGAAGAAATTGGCTTCTCCTGAAGGACATGATGCATTCTTGTTGGAATTCGAATTGATCAACGGGTACTGTTTAGAGTTCTTGAAGCAGAAAATACCCGAATATTATGACGATAAGTCTGGAAAGGTTGATTTATTTGCCGACTGGGCAGAATATGTGGTTGATGTCGATAATGGTGGGAATTCGGTATTTGGAGAAGCCGAACAGAATATTACCAACTGGTAGGTATGTATGTATTAACATCTACATTTTTATTGTATGTATGTTAAAGGGGTAAATGAAATTGTTTTGCAATATAGATAGGTTCCGATGTATAGGTAAAAAACAATTGACATAAATAATAAGTTAACTTGAACGAAAGGAACATTGGTAACATATATATGGTTTAGTTGGAGAAGGGGATAGCGAAGTCCTTGTAGTCAGTCTCTCGAACTTCTTAAGGAAACCACTATTATCTCTTTCCCTTTGCTTAAAGGGTGGTGATTGTGGAGGACTTAAAGTATGATAGTGTCTTTTACCGCATCACTTCCCAATTGAAAAATTCTTCCATGGCTGCAAAATTTCCACATCACAAAAACGACTACCAAGAAAATCCGTGCTGCTTTACAACCAACGAAGAATGATGCCGTGGGGGTGAGGACAAGGTCCATTCTGAACTATTTAGACAGAGAGAATTCTCTTCCTTCGTAATATTCTGCATTTCATGGAATAATACAGTTTAGGAGTTTTCGCTTGCTCTATGACATCGACAGGAAATCGTAAAGCAATTTCACAACTGAATAGTTAAATGGATAATGCTCCATAATTCAACGACCATTGTATTCTATGCCATTCTACTACTGCTAATATTTCTGAGTATTGACTACAAGATAAGGAGAATGGAAAGATACAAAGTTGGGAAGGGTAAAATTTTGTAGGAAAATCATCCCAAATATGCTACGAAAATTATAACAACTGATATATTGGTAAACAACAAGAAATCGAAACATCGCTGAATCATTCCAGCCTTTCAAGGGTGATACTATTAATCAACTCAGTGAGCATTAAATTAATATCACGATTAAGATTTATATCTAATATTTCAGATTCCAGAAGATGTCACCTGACCTTCTAAAACAATCAAAAATTACACACCAAAAATAGATCCTGACTTAAAATAACAAGATAGATCGAGTTTAGACCATCCAGAGATATTCCGAATGGTGTTAGAATCATCACAGCTGGTCTGGAACGCCAGGAAAAATTTTAGAAATTACGCCTAGTGTATTCTGATATGAATTTTTTCTCTCAGGAATTGGGTACTCTGGCCGAGCTGGTCTAAGGCGCCAGGGTAAGGTCCTGGTCTCTTCGGAGGCGCGAGTTCGAATCTCGCGGGTATAATTATCCAAACACACCAGCAATTCCTATTTCATATTTTTTTTGATTTTAGAATGAGTGCATTACTAGGGTAGCTTGTGTGTAGGTAGCTGGAATAGTTTCTACGTGTGGTTGTTTGCGACAGCAGACAGATGTTTTGTGTTCAAGACAAAGATTTAGATCTCGCTTAGTCGGATGTTTTTCCCTTTGTGGAAAGACAGATATCCGGAAATCCCTGATATACCTTACAAAATTTTACATACTTGATGAATTAGTTACTTAAATTTGAAATCATATATAAAAGAATAATATCAATTAAACTAGGAAAGATGAAATGATGAACTGAAACAATATTAAAAGAAAGGCAAATCTTTGGTCACAAGTAATGGCTCTCTTCTTGTCTATATTATAAATATCAAAGAAAGCAAACTGGACCAGGGAAAGACAAAAAATAGAACAATTTGTAACTAATAAAACCAACCTCTCATCTGATGATCAATGAATAAACCCTCGAACATTCGTGATACAAAAATTATCCATTTGGGTGAAAATGTGTTTAGATATTCGGCAAGGTATGATATTCACATGATTGTGCAACATTTACAACCAGCCTGTTTATCAGCCAGACTTTGAACGACGGATTGTTCTAATCTTGCATTGTGACCACCCATGGGTTTCTTTTGGGCTATAAGCGAATCGGTCTTTTCTTTGGAAGACGAGTCTACTAATTGATTCATTTGTTGCTTTTGCAATTCCTTTTGCTGCTTCTTTTCAGCACTCATTGCTGCTTCTTTCCTCATAATTTGTCTGACGACATCAATGAAGACTTCATCCACATTTGTTTTGTACATGGCACTAGTTTCATAAAATGGAACTAAACCCCAATCTTGACTTACCTTGACACCATCTTCTATGCTTAAGACTCTGTCGTCTTCCAAATCACATTTATTCCCTACTAATACCATAGGAACATTATCACTATCTTTGATTCTCAAAACTTGTTCACGAAGTGCTAATAGTTCCTTCAATGAATTTTCATCAGTTACTGAATAAACCAACAAGAAACCTTTCCCACTTTTAATATATAATTCTCTCATGGCGGTGAATTGAGCTACACCTGCTGTATCCAAGATTTCTAAATCACACGCTCTTCCATCTATTTCAATTTGCTTTCTATATGAATCTTCTATAGTTGGATCATAACTTTCAACGTAGACACCTTGAACGAATTGCACTGTTATCGATGACTTACCTACCCCACCTGCTCCTAATACAACTATTTTATAATCTATAATGAATGTTCGTTAGTAAACTGCTTTGCCTAAATTTTTTTTTGTAAATTGGATCACCATCGATGGCCCCATGACAACAAACCACGATGAAACGAATAAAATTTTCACCTTTGAAGTAAAGCACACATACCTCTCATTTTGTTTTAATAAATATCTATGTTAAGGGGGGGGATTGCTCTATGTATACAATAATGCTGTGGATGTGATATATATAAATATATATATATAGATATAAAATGTATACGTCTAGTATATGTTGTGTATCTAAATTGTTGCTCTATCTGGTTGTAGATTAAACTCGCTCGCAAGATTTATTTACGGATGGGTTGAATTTGATTTCAGGTTTTCTTGATGTTTATTTTTTTGTGTTTTGTTTTTTTCTATTTATTAAGAATTTTTGACTAAAGCGTCTTCTCCTTCTCTTTCTCTTCTTCACCGTGATTACAAAAATTGCTCGTCTTGGAATATCGATTTTTGTTTTGTTTTGGTTTAAGTAAGAGATGATGGCGTTTTCAGCAATTGATGTTGATGAGAGTTCGATCTCGTGTTTTATTGGTGGTGAGAGGTTTTCCAATGGGAGAGTGGAAATGTGTAGGGTTTGATGACAATAGATTACGAAGTGTGTAAAGATTGCAAGAATTTGTGTGGATGGACAAGATAATTGGTATACCCTATTTTAAGCTTCTGGAGCAAGGTGAAATTGCTTCCTTACACAACAAAGAAAATTTATAATTACTAACATATGTCAACCTTATATCTTGAAATTGTTCCTAATGGAAATGCGTATCGAGGACGGGAAACACAAAAGTAAATCAATGAACAATAATCATCCCATTCATTCGTGTAACACGCGTACATAACTGCCTTACAATGAAACTAGAAATAGACGAAGTGATACAATATTCATATACATAGATCGGAGATGGGTTATATATGGCGAAGCATTGACCAGCTTACTTGTCCAATGACAAGATATTTGGGAGAGGACCCACTGGAGTAATCCCGTGTGGATTGATTGCAACATGTGACTTAGTATAATGATATTTGATATGATCAAAATCAGTAGTCTCTTGGAATCCGGGAATCTTCCAATACAAGAGTCTAACCCATTCATGAATATGGGGATAATCATGTCTAATCATACCAATATTACATTTGAAATGTTGAACATAAACCGGATCAAATCTAATAATAGTAGTGTACAATCTGACGTCAGCTTCTGTCAATTGATTGCCCAATAAGAACTTTTTACCATCTTGATGATTCTTTTTCAAGATTTCTTCAACCTTATCTAAATGATGGAAAACGTTAACACATTCTTTGGAATAGACATCTTGACTGGTGGCAAAACCTGTTTTATATACTCCATTATTAATATTATCATACACCCAAGAATTCAATTCATCAATTTTTGTTTCCAACTCTTCTGGTACAAGATTTACATTGGCATATTCACTTGGTAAAATCGAATTGAACTCTGTATTCAACATTCTAATGATTTCAGCAGATTCATTGTTAACGATCGTTCCTTGGATTTTATCCCACAAAACGGGAACAGTAAATCTACCGTCGTATTCAGGATTAACCTTGAAATATAATTCTCTAAGACGGGCAACCCCATATAAGTGATCAACAGTACCTAAACTTATGTCATCCTTGTGTTTCAAAGATTCCAATTCCTCTTGGTTGATAAACCTCCAACCTTGATTATCCATATGCCAATGAACAATAGAAACAGTAATCATCGAAGTCAACCCTTTGAGAATTCTGGTGATTAACGTACGGTGGGCCCATGGACACGCAAGAGAGACATACAAATGATATCTCCCTGCTTCTGCTGGGAAACGTGAACCTGGCTTAGAACTTATAAAGTTTCTAAATACCGAATCCTTTCTCTTATAAGCACCGTCTTTATCGTCTGCAAATTTTAATATTTCAAGGGGGGATTTCTTTTCCTGTGGAAATAATATGGTTAGTCAATGTGAATGGTAAAGGAATAAGTTGTGGGTGTATACATACAGAAGACATTGTAATTGAATTATCGCAATTGAATATAGTTTATGAGAAAGAAAATTCTTAAATGTTAGCAAAACTTTCAATCAGTTTATATATGGAATCCCGAAGTTAATTGATAGCAATGGATCTCTGTTTCAATTGCTTGCCCCATGAATGCAAAATGAAGGATGGAGAATCGGCTATATACAGGAATTAGCAACAATTACCAAATTCTTAGTAATAAAGGGGGGTTAGCCAGATTAGGAACCATTGTTCTATTTGACTACCAATTAAATGTGAGCCTTACTTTTGATAATTGTGACTCAGTCCCCTATGTAGTCTACGTCAATTGACAGATTATCAAGCATACGGTATCTAAGAAGCGGTGCTTGGTACAACAGGAATCCGCCCAGAATATAACTTGACCAATTCGCGAAATCCACCACACACACATTTCCAGGGTGGTCGCGACACGGTTTTAACAAATTACGACGCAAACAAAATTCCACATCTTTAAAAAAACACCCAGAAAAATTTTTAACCATAAACCTCACAACAAGCGGCTCATACGGTCAATTTTAATATTTACCTTTCCCACTGTTGCTAGTTAGAATTACTGCAAAATTTGATAAACCACAAATAACCAATCGCAAAGTCATCCCTATACAAAATGAAGACAACAAGCACACCAAAGAAGCATTCTTATGACCATGAAGAATCGACAGAAGCAATAAACCAGGAGATGATCTCACCTTCACTACAAGCGGAATCCATACCCGCCACAGAACAGGAAGCCAGTCCCCCAGAACGCGTTATTAATGCACGATCCGAAGGAGATGCGAATGGTACCAGCCATCAAAATTCTTCTAAAAATTATCACCCGGTTTCCGCAGAACGTCATGACTATATCCCATATGTCAAGTTTCAAACCGAGTACACCGCACCACCACAACCACAACCACAAGAACCACCGACACACGGACACCATGCTTCTCACCGTGCAGCCAACATTTTCTTCAAAGTAACCGGACCCCGGCCCACCAATATTGACCAATACAAAGTCAGAAGATACCCATTCAGACCCTTCACTGCCAAATCAGCAATCCCCAAAGCCCACGCATGCACCTTTGAAGGTTGTACTTGGTCGTTTTCGCGCCAGTCCGATCTTCGTCGCCACGCACGATCTCATGCTCCACCCGCGTTCCAGTGTCCATACTACCGTAACGACCCCACTTGTCATCGAAACGGAGGGGCATTCAATCGATTAGATGTCCTCAAGAGACATCTTCGTCTTGTGCATTACGTGAAGGATAAACACCAAATTGGAGGTGATCAACAGATATCAAAGGAGGACCCTGGATGGTGCAGGGCGTGTCAGAGGATGTTTCCAAATTCAAGAGCGTTTGTTGAACATTGTTTGGAGTGTGCTCAGAATTTGACTCCTGCCGAATGGAGAAATAATGGTGTTGACGACGATAATGAGGAACATGAGGATGGTGAAAAGAGCGAGGACCTGTATGACGTTGTGAGGTTTACAAGTGAAGAAAAGGCAGCGGCAGCATTGATTATCGCCCAAGCGGCCGCTGCTTCTAATGTGTCTGATGATGAAGATGATTCTACAGATCCAAGACTATCAAATAAAAGTTAAACCGTTTTTTTCAAAAGAGTTACAGATTATATAATTAAAACACAAACGTTATTTATCAACACCAGATACAAAACAAATTAATAATACATATACATCTAAAGACGCAAAAAAGAAAAGTTAACCAATTTAATCTTCTTGTGTAGTGGTGTCCGTATCTTGCGCACCTGATTGTTGGAAGAAATCTAAAATCGCACAATTTGGATGAAGGATGTAAACAGTCACGGGTTGTTCAGTTTCACTTTGGGCTTCATGAGTTACACTCATTAAGATTCTATCTTTCACCAATCTCTTCAACACTTTGTAAGCCAAGTTTCTTTCATGTAAGTATTGTTGTTCCGTGTGTAATTCATTTTCCTTTTGAACCAAATACCATTCAATCAAGTCATCTGCCGTCAATCCTTCCCCGCCTGCATTCTCATCATCAGAAATTCTCTTGACCATAAGGTTCATCATGGAGACATATTTATCATAGGTAATCGTTGCTTGAGGTTTATTACTCGAGGCGTCATGTGATTGGGCTTGAGCTGGTTCGTTATTAACATTAGAAGAATCATCCTCATCATCGATATCTGCATCAACGTTAGCATTATCATTAGTATTTTCGTCATCATCATCTTCGACTTCAACATCATCCATTTCAACTCTAATAATAGATCTCTTAAGTAAATCATAAGCTTCGGCAACAAAACTAGGAGTGATTTCTTCCGTACAATTAGCTCTGGCAATGGCTTCTGACAATCTAACCATCGATTCCAATTGTCTAACCGTGATACGATATGACGACCTACCCAAACCTTGTGCATCTTCTTCTCTTAATTCACGATATCTACTAACCAAAAAATCACGAGCTTCTTTAGACATTTTTGGTTTGAATGTTTTGGCATATTTGATGTAACGCGCCAATTCTTCTGCTGAGTATGGCGGATTTATAGACTCATCTCTAAGCATGTGCAAATCAACAATATGTGATGCTAATTGAGTGTCCACTCTTTCATTACAATCATCCAAGATAACAAAAAACAAATCAAAACGAGACATAATTGGTGCAGTCATATTCAAGTTTGCACGAAGACCTAATTTTCGGTTATATCTTCCTCCAATGGGGTTAGCAGCCGCCAAGATAGAAGTTCTTGCATTCAATGTTGCCTGAATACCAGCCTTGGCAATGGAAATAGTCTGTTGTTCCATCGCTTCATGAATTGCAACTTGATCAACAACATCCATTTTATCAAATTCATCAATTGCACAAATACCATTGTCAGCCAACATCAATGCCCCAGCTTCAATGGTAAATTCTCCACTTTCTTCATCTTTAACAACTGCAGCAGTTAAACCAGCAGCAGAAGATGCCTTACCTGAAGTATACACTGCACGAGGAGAAAAGCCACATACATATTTCAAGAATTGCGATTTTGACGTAGATGGGTCACCAACAATACAAACATTAATATCTCCTCTTAAATTAATTCCATCAATTGTTTTCTTGTGGACACCTCCAAGCATTTGTAACAAAATTCCTTTCTTAACAACTTCATGACCAAAAACCGCAGGCGCAATGGATTGAACCAATTTGTCATATACATGCTCATCTTTAACCATAAGTTTCAATTTTTCAACTTCTTCTCTTGTTAAAGAACTCAAGAAAAGCTCTTGATCATGATCGCCAGAAATTTCAATTTCGGTGTTATTTTGATCTCCATTACCACTAGCTTTATTAATTAACGAAGTAACGTGGAAAGCATGAAATGCTAATTTATAAGTTAAATCCCTGACACCTAAAGATTTCAAACCAGAGACACCAGAACTCAATTCTCCAGAACCACGATTTTCACGCATCGATTGAGGTTTAACACCGGGTAATCCTAATTGAGAAACATCAGGAATAACAATTTCGCAACCAGTAAACTTACATTTATCACCTGGTTTTGCTCTTTCAACAGTTTCGCCTCTTAAGATGACATCCAAAGTACGTGGCATCGAACCTGATGGGATTTCATTGGCATTTTCTTGAATTCTAACCCTTTGCCAATCGATAAATTGCGATTTGGAAATATTTAACGTAAAATAACTTTGATTCTCACATGATGGACAGGAGGTAGGTTCGGTATACTTAAAGACCTGCTCAATTCCTTCAATTACTGCTGAACATAAATCACAAGTGAAAGTTGCCTTGTATAATTCTGGTCTAACTTCAGAAGTTCTTGTGACTGTACCCAGAATAGAAATCAAGGAACCAATTTTATTGGTTCTAATATCTCTGATTCTTTGTACCGAAGGTAAATTGAAAAATGCAATTTGAAAAACACGTTCATTTGCTTGTGTGGCGCTCGTGGTTGAAGTTCTATCACTGTAAGAATTGGAATCATTTTCTTCATTTTGTTGTCCAATCAAATTTGTATGTAATAAAGCAGGAGCGTACTTTTTCAAAAGTCTTCGTAATCCTTTCAATAAGAATGGATAAAATCTGTAGAATTGTTCCAGAATGGCAGTTGCCAAAACCCCATTCTCTCTCATTAACAAGTGTTGATAATTGACATATAAAGTGCTATATTCATAAGTTTTCATTGCTTCAATTTGAGCAAGATATATTTTTCCATCCCAATCATCACTAGGATTTTCTTCATTGGAAGGATCAATGAATTCTTCAATAAACGATTCAAAACTTTCTCTGACCTTTTCACCAGTAACATCTACAACCTTGGGAACAGCAATCTGTCTTCTTCTACCAGGGATGGCAGCATTACGTGGTTGTTGCGAGTGTGGCTGCGGAGTGGTTGTGTTTACACCACCTTGTGATTCAGAATAAAATATTTGTGAGTTTGGTGCTTGTGGAGTTGAAAAGTCTCGTCCATAATTGGAGGACGTCTGTGAGTGAAGTAATTGTGCAGCATCTGATGGGATTCTGCCTGGAGATGAAACAAAGTTGGACATTTGTATTAGTGTTACTGTTGTTTCTAAGTAAGTTGTGAAGAAGAGAGTAAATTGGTTGTCAAACTTTTTGACCAAAGAATTTTCAAAGTAAAAAAGTGGAAGGAAAAAACTGAACGCGTAATTTAATTTATTTAATTACATTTCCTAATTGGGACAAATTAAACTCACGTGATACATCCACACAAATTTTTCAGATCCTACATTATTACCCAAGTACCCAATATGGGGAAAGTGATCATCTGTTATAAGTCTAATACTTTAGTGGATTAATTGATTAACCCGGTTGTTGATTGATATATTTGTAGAGTGTCATGTAATTAAGTTACCACTTAATGGAGACAAATTTTTTCAATGAAAGAGAAGAAGATGGAAAAAAAAGAGCTCTTCATTGACCTGCTTCTACATCCAATAGGAGCTGGTCTAGTATTTCCTGCGTGCAAGATGATTAGAAGTATCATATCAAGAAGAGCTTACTCTGATGCTGTAATTAAAAAATGTATGTAAATAATCAACTATTCCAAAAAACTGTAAATACATACTAACCATATAAAATCCAAAAAGACACCCCATCATATCTTAAACTTCAAGTTGGACAAATCCAATCATGTAAACGCCATGAAGGCAGTGACAAATTATACGTTTCTCAAATCCAAATTGACGATTCCAATACTCTACAAATATGCTCAGGATTGGTTCCATTTATTCCAATTGAACAAATGCAAGATAAACGAGTTGTAGTGGTTACCAATATGAAACAAAGGAAATTACGAGGGGAACCATCCAAGGGGATGATATTAGCTGCCGAAAAGGAAAGTCAAGGTCAATTACAAGTTGAAGTAGTCGAACCACCACGTAGTTCCATCATTGGAGAGAGATTATTTTTCGGTCCTGCTGATTATGAATTTCAGCCACCCATGTTGAAATCGGCAGTATGGGATTACATTCAACCTCGATTACGTACCAATGCAAACAAGCAACCAGTATTCATGGATGAAGATGGAAATGAGTTAATCTTAAGAGGCAAAGACGAATCAGATTCTGCAAGTGTACCTACTTTACAAGACGCATCAGTTCATTAAACAACACTTATGTAAATAGACAGAACAAAATACATGACAAATTACAACATCATTTTTAAACCTTAGTGTATCTCAAGTATGGCTTGACGGTTCTGAATTCACCAAACTTGGCCTTAGCATCAGCATCAGAAACAGTTGGTGGGATAACAACTTCTTGACCTGGGGTCCAGTCAACTGGAGTAGCAACACCCTTGGCATCGGAAGTTTGCAAAGCATCAATAACTCTCAAGATTTCAGTAGTAGATCTACCGGTACTAGCTGGATAAGTCAAGGTCAATCTAATAGTCTTCTTTGGATCAATAATAAACACTGATCTGACAGTGGCAACCATACCCGATTGTAAATTCTTGAAATCTTCTTCAGTAACCATATCATACTTAAAGGCAACTTCTTTATTCAAATCAGCAATGATTGGGAATGCAAATTCCTTACCTTGAGTTTCAACTTCTTCAATGTCCTTAACCCATGCATTGTGACTATCAACCCCTTCAGTAGATAAACCAATCAACTTAACACCCCTCTTGTCAAATTCTGGCTTCAATCTTGAGAAAGCACCCAATTCAGTAGTACAAATTGGAGTAAAGTCGGCTGGGTGACTAAAGAGAATCACCCAATTGTTACCAATAAATTCATGAAAGTCAATCTTACCCTTGGTAGTATCAACTTGAAAGTTTGGTGCCGTGGAACCAATTCTAATTCTTGGTTGGTCGGCTTGTGCAAAAGAAATGAATCTAGCAAATTGTGGTCTGGCAATTGGAGTAGCAGCCCTGATTGGAATTGAACGTAATAATTGTCTAGTGAACATTGTTCTTAAAGTCTGGTGATCAAATATTGGAAAACCCAAGAAAAGAATGAAAATGAAAAATTGATTGCTTTCTTGTCTTGTCTCCGTTCTTGGTCCTTCTCTCTCCTTGTTTAAGCATTTTTTAAATTTTTCACTAAAAATGCGAACAAAGTCCGAAAATATTAGTTTATCGCACGTGACTACGGATATACATCTCCACAAACCATAATAAAAGAGATTACTATTAATTGCATAAAACACTATAAAGAAGGATCCTTGTTAACGAAATATCAAATCAATCTATAACTGCAAATCTTTCATAAGCTGATCTACATCATCGACATGCACTACATTGACGGTCTTATAATTAGCTTCCAGAGCAAGCACATCTTCTTCGCAATAATGATCTAAATTCCGGCTCAACCGAACAATTGGATCACAATAATTAAGTGCAACCAATAATGTATGATAGGCATCGTTAGCAGCATTATGCAAATTCGCATATGGGATACCAAGTGACCGCAACATCCTCCATAAATTCCCACCTCTTTTCCTCGAAATTCGATGAACCATAAGCGTGTCTACCACATCCGCCTTTGATGGTACTGTAACCCCAAGACCACGAAGCTTCTTTAAATCTGCCGTGAAATTATGTCCGACAAGAACACCATCTCGTTGGGTAATATACTTATCCAATAGTTTGGTAACCACGGAAACAGCATCATCTCTTGCAATAACAAACGATTCTCCATTCATTGGATTATCCTTATTATCATCAACAAACACTTGATTTCGAAGCGAAAGAGTCTCCTTAATCACAAGATGGTATATTAGACATGGTCTATGGATCTGCTCTTGTGGATCTAAAACCGCAATTCCCATCTCGGTAATTGCTCCCTGATCACCGTCAGGTCCACCTTCATAATATTCAATATCAATCGCAACCAAGGGTCTTTTCCGAGGATATATTAAATTCATTGCCCGTTTCAATCTCTCTCTCGGGTTGGTAGTTGTTGTTTCTTTGAAGGTGAAGTGGTCGCTTTCCAAATAGTCTTCATGATTCAATTCCCCGTTGATGAGTGATTGTTTTATCGCTTGAAATCTGGCTTCGGTTTCTGGGTCTTGGATCAAATTGGATTGTTGGTTTGCTTTCCACTCGTGTTGTTTAAGAATAATCATTTTTCCAGTCGGTGTAACTGCAGCAGTCTTTCGACCTGTGGTTGTTCTCGGTGTGAGGGTCATTGAGGGCTTGTTAACGCGTGTCCAAGGATAGACAATTTTTGCAGCTAACGGTTTCTCGGGTCTAAACGTTGCTGGGAATTTCCTAACTGTGGATGTTGCCAGCATATGGAAATATTGCAATTAGCTTCTAAGGTTGATAACAACAAATGTGTGAATTGGAAACTACAGAAGTGAATTTTTGGGTGGTTTGGTTCCCTGGTTGATAAGAAGGGACAACAATCTTCCTACAAAACGGGGGTGTTTTTTTTGTCTCGGTTAAATTTCTAGGTCTCAATTTCAGATTAGCAATTTAACGGCATAATTCCAAATTACGCGTTAATGTTTCTTACCACCGTGACAGCGCCCGTGGTGTATTAATGGGTGAAAGCCAATAAACTAATCATATTCATTTACTATATAGATCGTGTTCTGGAGAACATAGTCTGAAACTTATGATTTTTGTAGGTTCTTTGGAATCTGAAGGGGTACCCTAATTTCGTCTCCCCCTTGTCCCACATTCCTAACTTCGGCTTTAAGACAAAAGAGACAATTAACTGAGGAAACAATCAACAAAATTCACAATTGTCCTTTTCTCTGGTTCCTTTGTCTCCCTTTAGATGAAGATGCCTATGATATAACCAGTTTCAAGTTTGGCCAATCGAAGAATATCATCCATTTCATTGTAGCTTATTGTTTCTCGATGCCCTGAAGTTGACTCCTTACAATACTCTCGAGGAAACTTGGGATCATCTACATCCATGTACTCTTCTCTCATCCTAAAAAAATAGCAAACATTAAAACATTAAACAAAAAACACTCTAAACTGATAAATACTATATAACATGACGTAAACGTTATCAAAAAATAGAATAAAAAGGAAAAACACAATAAAAGTCATTAAATATTACCAACACTACATTCTATACCATCACAGTTCTCGTAACATATTCACATCAAACCATCCCAAAAAGTCATCATCTTGATAGTTATCATTATTCATCCATCCATGCGATTGCTGTTGGAAGAACGTATCTATTTGAGATACGAACCCACTACCAGCTCCACCAGCATTGTTAACAAATGGGTCAGGTGCTTGTGATTGCGCACCAGGACTCATAAACATTGGTTGCTGGAGTTCATCAATAGTGGGCAAGTATCCACCTTGGCTCACTTGGAGACCTGGTTGTGGGGTCATGGCTTGATTCACTGTAACTGAATGATGTTGTGGTTGTTGTTGCTGTTGTGCTTGTGGTGGTGTTGGGAGAGGGTGATTTTGTACATTATGTAGCTGTTGTTGTTGCTGCTGCTGAGGTGGTGGCGGGAGTTGTTGAGGAGCTGGAGTGTTTGCTTCGGTGAATTCTGGATGTACAAATGCCGCGTCTCTCGTAGAACCCGTTGCTTCCAACATCGCTAATGGAATACCATTAATTTCCAATGGTTTGTTCAATTCAGCTGCTGTCAGCCTTGCTTGATTCATGGCATGATCGGTCGGCACCAATGTAGTAACCGTTGTACCATTTGGAGAAGTCTTTGTAATTGTCTTAAAATCATCCTTGGTAATTTGGTTGTAGAATGGTAGTGGTAACAATTTTCTTTCAGTTGGTTCAATTTTTGGTCTGGTAGGATTATTCTTGTCCAACAATGTTCTTCTTCTAGCTTCATGAACGCACCACACCAAGTCATAAAACAAGGACGCTGTTAAATGTGATCTCATTCTCGTTATAATACTAGCATCGTCATTCTCGGTATCATTCAAGAAAATATCGGGATAGGTATATAACACAATGTTCAAATTTTCCAACACTTTAGCAGTTCTTGAAATATCACTTTCCAAATCCTTCCATGAGCTCAAAGTATTTCTTAATAATCTATGTACAGTAACAATCAGCTGTCTGGCAGAATCCACGTATTTATCAATCAAATACCTCAGCAAATGCAATTTAAACAACAAAAACACACTGTAAGTCATAGCTTGTCTCACATAAATTGGCAATTCAATTAAAGAGAAATCATTGCTAACCAATTGCGAAACAATTGTCACAATTCTTGTTGCCGATAAATAAGCTGAACTAACGTATTTCACTTGATCTTCTATTGGCGTACCTGGCAAAAATGCAAAACAACATATCATAAGTTTGATATATAAATAATAAACTTCAATAGGTGAACCTTCAGCAAATTGTAATTTGAATCTTAATCTTTCCAATTCTCGGTCCAATAGATTTAATGAACCAGCTCTATTCAGGGGCTCTAATAACCCATCAGGTCTAGTCACACTGATACCCATGACATTAATCAATTTGCATTGGAAAATGGATAACGAGATCAAACAACGGAAATCTTTAGGCAATGATTTATCCACTCTGGCATTCTCCAACAAATAATCGGTCGTACTAATCGATGGAGGTAATCCCAATAAACTTGCCCAAAATTGTTCGCAAAAGAATACCGCCAACCACGATCTTGTTCTCCATCGTTCTGCGTCTGGACCAAGACTTACTTGATTTCGACTAAATTCTTGAATGAATTCTCCACCACGATGTAATCCTAGCTGCAATGAAAGATTTTTGGCCAATCCGATGAATCTATATGAACAGTCATCCAATACTTTGACATTTGGTAATGGCCAAATCGAAAGGATGATTAATGCTTGAATGACATGAGTGGATCTTGGGGTTCTGATCCAGCAAGTTTCAATGGCCAATTGCTTGATTAATGATGCAAGGGACATATAAAGGGCTGGTTCAGGCTCTCCTAAACTTGCAGTCAATATGACTGTCCAGAAGAGTAATTGGGATTTGTGATACAATTCGGTAGCTGATCTAGACGACATAATTGGTAATAATGGTAAATATTTTCTCATAAATCTGTCATGTAATTCATCGGCCTTGGCAAGGGGTAAAGTAACATCACCTAATATAAATTCCAGAATTGGCTTGTATTCAATTTCGGGTTGTCTATGTTGTTGATCCATTGGCGTATTCATTGTTGTTGAAGGTGAATTATCCGAGTTTGTAGTTGGTGCTAAATTTGGATTTAGTTGAATATTTGTTACTGAAGGTGTTGGAGCAACGTAAAAATTATTAGCGGGAGAACCATCATTTGTCATAGGACTTGCACCGGCTGAATAGTTTACTGAATTTGTTCTCGATATATCTGGATTCTGTTGATGTTGTAAGAAATTTAGATTATGTTGATTCAATGCTTGAGTTAATAATGATTCATTTTTGGTCAACATCTCGATTTTTGCTTTCAATTCATCAACATCCAGTTTCAATGATTGTATTTGAGATCCCTTTTTTGGTCTAAATTGAGGATCTATTTCACACTTCAACCCCATCTTTTCACAGCGTTGACATGGACTGGGGTATTTTTCCGACGCATTGCATCTTATTTTATGCTGGCGACAAAATGTACAAGAAGTGACTGGTCTATGGCCAGTTTGTTTGGACAGTTTATTTGATTTATTTGAATTATCATTTGTGTCTATATCAACTGGGGTGGAACTTGCCAATGAAGGGATTATTGCTGGTGATTTGGTTCGTGTTGGTGTGCCTGTTGTTGGAGTTGACGATGCTGATTTATGATTTGATTTCTTTCGAGTCTTTGTATCGATTGACGACTCGGTTGCTCTTCTTTTTGCTGGTTTTGGCGGCATTACAGGTGGTGGTGGTGTACTCACTTGTGATGATGTCACTGGCGAGGGCTTTGGTAGTATTGATTTTACCTTTGTTTTCTCTGTAGGATACTTCATTTGGATATTCTATTAATTCTCCTTGTGTGGGTTGTATTCTTATATGATGTGTATATACAAGGAATGAATGTAATATTCCCTATTTGTATTTCTTTAATCTTATCGATTAAGGGGGAAACTGGTGGTTGTAAAGTCAGTGTATGTGTATGTAGTGAGTCAACAAAATGTTGTATTTTTTTCTCTAGTAGTTTTGGGTTTAACACAACAATCTTTTTTTTTCTTTCTTTCGTTCTGTTCTTTTGCTTATTAAGCGATTCACAATTCTATATATTTAATCACGTGATTGTTATTCTCTTTGCCTGTGTTAAATGGGCACTCTTCAACTAGGTGTGACTTTGGTCGTTAAGATATATATACTCTATCTTTTGAATTTCTTAAAAATGAAAAGCTAACTGTTTAAATATAAAGAAAGAATGAAGAAAGAAAGAGAAAAAGAAATTTATATACCCTTTTGTAATGAATATGAAAATTTTTTTTTTATTAATTAAACCCATTGTGTTTAGGTTATGATGGAAGGGAAATCTAAAAGATCAGTTGTGCCCTTTGGGTGTTGGCTTCGGTTTAAAAGTCTCTTGTTTTGCATTATTGTGTAAGTTTGTGTTGAGTGCGGTGTTTTTTCTTTCTCGTTCTTTATTTTCTATTAGTCGTGTACTTGTACTCAAGTTACTGATGAAAAAGATAAAAATTTTCACCATCTTCACGTTTGTGTAATAAACTACAAAGCCATTCATTCACATTCTCTTTTTTTTTTTTTTGACTCATCCATCTTACCAAGTTTCATACATCATCTGGCTAACTGTTTCCTATAGCTGTCACAGGGCTGCTACATTGTTATTGCTAACCACGACTATTCTCTCTGATATTATATCCGGATTATTCCGTAAGGCCGAGTATTATTTCTTTTTGTTATTGTTAATGTTTCAAACTGATCGTTTAGATAATTTCAAAGAATAAAAATATTTTTTTTTTTGCAGAAACCTTAAAACATTAAAGCGGAAAACGCCATCCCTGTAGTTACACTCATTCATTTTGTTGACTCTTTGCTCAATTGTATTTACCAGTCAGCCAAATTTTCAGTCTTCATACACAAAACTCAATTTACATATATATATAGTTTTGCATGCTCTTAATGGCAACCCCTGCCTATTGTTTTATTGTATGTCCAACATGGAGTCATATAATGACTATTTCCAATTCTATTCCTTGATTGTACTCGGACACTCAACTGTCTTATATTTGTCTCTCTTGTAATCCTATATCTTTCTCTTGTAAATCCGTGACTCATCATCGCTATATATTTCCAACAACACATTAATTATAAGTTTTAATTGCCAAGACATATTCATTGAACGCAATTTTTTTGTTTTTTCAATTTATTAAAAAAACAATGAAAATTGATTTTCCTTTTTTTCTTGGTAATGTGTTATAGAGGGAACTATGTCGCAAGCTAATATACAATACTATTGTTTCGTAAACCTCAACGGCCCGGTTTGAAAAGAAATTATTTATTTACCAAACATAGATGATATATGATGAATCATGGTTAGTCAAAACTGAACATTATTCACAGGCGAAGGGGAATATTCTCAAATAGAATCAGCTCAAACCATTTTCTGATGAACAGTACCCTAAATAACGTTAATAGCGAAAGAGGTGGCTTGTTGGACTACAAACTCACTTGATGAAGGTACGTCTACTACACGACAACACAAAATAAATACAACCAAAACGATAATACAACTAAAAATAACCTACACATGTAGCTCTTAATCCTCATCCTCATCAACCTTTGGATCACCAATACCATCGTCAAAAATGGCAAACACACATTCGCTTTCCGGTAAACAAGGACTATCATAAATCTTACAGATTCTAGTTTCCCCTCTTCCCTTCTTAAATGATAACCTGGTAGTTGACGCATGGGCAATAATATTCCCACCAATTGGCTTTTTAGGATCTGGATTATACATCCCCGACATCCCATCAACTTGAGCAACAACTTGATTAGTTATAACCACGGCAATCCCAAACTCATCCGCCAATCGCTGCAATCTTCTCATGAAACTAGCAACATGCATCTGTCTTGCACTTAATTCCCCTCTACCAGCATAATCAGTCCTATATAATGACATAATACTATCAACAATCAACAATGAAAATCTCGATTTTGCCATCATGGCCGCGGCCCCATTTAACAACAGCATTTGGTGTTCAGCATTATACGCTCTTGCATAGGCCACATTATCCAAACAATCACTAGGACTCAACCCAAATCTTTCAGCAATCGACACTAATCGATTTGGTCTAAATGTTCCTTCGGTATCAATATACAAACACTTCCCCTCTCCCCCACCCATATCAAGGGGTAATTGAGCCGTAACCGCCAAAGTATGACATAATTGAGATTTCCCAGTTCTAAACTCACCAAACACTTCAGTCACGGCCCCGGTTTCAATCCCTCCTCCAAGTAACGTATCCAATTGTCTCGAACCGGTGGTTATACAAATCAATTCCGATCTGATTGCTTGGAAAGCACTGGCGGTGGTGAATCCCAATGGACAGATTCGAAGGGCCTCATTAGAGATCTTTTCGGCCTTGGCTTCAGAAATCCCCTTGACGGTGGCAAGAATTCGTTTCGGAGTATATGCTATACTTTCGACCGTGAAGTATCCGTCGGCTTTGAGTTTCTTGATGTCATTGATCGTGATCCCATTACCTTCTAGTTGTTCTATTAGGATGGGTCCGTTTATGTGGTCGTCATCTTCATCGATTTGGTCGACCTGGTGTTGTTGTGAGACTTCAGATTGTTGGATTTGTTGTGATTCGTGTTCAGCTTGGGTCATATCTAGTGGGGTCTTGGTGATAGGGGCGATAGATATTGGATAGGAAACGCCAGTAGGTGTTGGTTGTAGGAAGAATTTTTCTGATACCAACAGACGCGTATGGCGTACCATACAGTGAGATGGTTTTGGGTGTTTTTTTTTTGCTCGGGGATTTGCGAGTTCGTGTATTGAACAATTTGTAAACATTTGATCTGTCGCGATTCGGAGATATGCCACGACAAATCAAGATTTATCTGCGACAATTCCAATAGTTTGGGGTTGATTATATTGTTAATATTTTCAATAATTGAGAATGTGTCTTTTCAGAACGCTACCAGAGGATTGATTCGGATAGTTCATATATTTCAGTCCAAGTGAAGCTACAACCAGATTCTACGTTGACTTGAATGCGGTACGAATCAAGAATCATCTTGTTGCTCGCTCAAAAATTAGATCCATTACAACACGTTTACATAATCTTAGTAACAGCCCTGTTATAAAATTACTAGTTCAACCTATACCTACTTTCTAATAAAACGAGGCGCAGTTTACAAACTATTAAATATGTATTTCCTAGCTGTTGTGAAAACCGGGAGGAAACGTGTTTGATTCTGATAGGCTTAAATAATTGGCGTTAATTTAATACGGGAATATTTTTCGTGATTTGATGGTATAGTTAAGGCATATAAGCCATTTATAATTCGATTTCTATTAGATGTTCTAGAAACATTTGGGATCAATGCCAACATTCCCGATTTAATCTCTTACACTCGCCATATTTGAATTACGAATTTTCAATACGATAAAAGATTAAAAGCAATTACTACGAATGATGGCGGGACAAGTCCAGTAAAATATTCAAAGGCGGGTGCTAATCATAAAAGAAACATCTTTCGCAGATACGAAGAATGATTTTTGCAGGATTTTGCACAAGTGTCTCTTGCAAGCGCCACCCTATCAATAGAATGGAGGGTTAAGGGATTTTCTGGAAGGCAGTGTTTCTGTTATCTACGTTAAGTACATTCCTTTGTGTGATATGTACCAAACTTGTACAAAGCAGAAGCCTCGATATCAACATGAGTGAGATTTGTGACAGAATTTACTTTATCGCTGACGTGGCTGCAAATGTTGAGAAAATATTTATTGGAGTAAACTTTTCTTCTTCTAGTTTAACCAAAATGAGAATACGAGATTAGTTTTCTTACTTTTTTCTTGCCCGTAGTATTACTCTATATCAACAAGTATTAGGGTTCTCTTTTCTTTTGATTGGTGGCTTCCAGTACAATTTTGGAGTAAAATGGTGGTTCTTTTGAACTATTTTTCATGTTAGGACAACCTCCTTGATTCATGTCAACTAGAATCATATGATGCAAATTCGACTTCACAGTTTTGGTTTTGAAAACTATATGCTAATTGATGTTCATGCAAGGGGAACCTGTCCCTGGATTTGATTGTTCGATTCGATGAGTTTAATGGAAGCATTTCCGATTTTCTTGCTCATTGGTCTTCAAATAGAAAAAGGTTGTAGAAACGGGCACTAAAAATAAAATGAATATTACCCCGGATTTCTAAATATTTTTTCTAATTACAATTTTTCTTAAATAATTTAATGGGAATATTTTTTGTTTCCATTGCAATGACAACTATTTTTAGATGACTAAAAACAAATGACCCAAAGATCCGATCTCATTCTTCTCCACCTCTCATTCTCCTAAAGGAGAAAGAAAAAATAATCCCCATACAATAGTTACCTTGACAACAGACAATCAAAAAGATCAAAAGCCTAATGTCTGTGTGGAATTGGACATCCGTCACGACTCCCTCTAAGATCCTAAACTCAGTCTTTCTCCTGAGTTAATGAGACTACTTGATAGCTGGAAAGACTTATTCATACTCATCGCAGTTAGCGTCTGTTTTCACCATGAAGTGGGGTTGAGTAAAACTCATCAAGACTTTTTTGATGACTACAAGACAACATTGAAAAAAAAAAATTGCTTCGTTTCTTTTACAAATGTCAGATGCTTTAGTCATGTACTTTCTTTTGGAATGAAATTTTTAATTTATCTCCTACCAATTGAAAGGAGTACATTTCAGAACACTCTGTCTTCAACGAGTGCCAAAATTCCATAGCGGTTTTTTTAAGAAAAGGGGGGGGGGGGGGAGGAGGAGGAGAGAAGATGGGAATAGGAATAGTAATTTTGAATGACCCGTTGGCGATGGATTGCATTTATTAACAACCCTAGTTGTCAATTCGATAGTCAGTCGTTTCAGGGACGGAGATTGGCAACAACGTGCATTTTCTAAAAATCTAATCATGATGGATGTGCCTCATCTTCATCTGATAGGTGGCTTGACAGGTTAGTGCAATTTACAGAACACAAGTCTATGGTCTGACTTTCTCCAAACATCTCATGACCTTCTTCGATTTCTAAGTAAGTAAAGGACTACACCCCCATTAGCCGTAAATACATTTACGGGCGGGTTGACCGCCATCAAACACACCACGAAAATCCGGGGTACAACACGAAAAAGAAAAATGCCACGCGTCGTAATCTATTTTAAATAAGTGTCATGAAACAACAACCACACTAATGGACAACCAAAATAATTAAAATTTTTTAAAAATAAAAAAAAATAACGGAGAAAAAAGGAGTATGGTTGCACGTCAAACTTTAATGATGTAATGATTTGGTGTACTCCTTGAAAGACTTTGAGCGTTTACATGTAAATTAATGCAACATGTCAACAACGAACCAGAAAACCTAACATCATTAATGAAAGGAACACGGTGATTTTTCTTGGATAAAGATGCCTTAAGGAAATAGAATGTAATTGACGATTTGTATTTATGTACACGCTTATGTTATCCGCTCATAGTGGAGTTCATTTTACCAAAAGGTAAACATTAAAAATAAAATATTATTTAAGAATAAACGATGTTTTTTTTTATTATTTTTTTATTTATTTAATTTTTTTTTTATTTTTTTATTATTTTATTTTTTAGTTTTTTATGATTATTTTATTTTTTAGTTTTTTATGATTATTTTATTATGAAGAAAATTGGTTGTTGGCTTGTTGGTTCAACCGTAAAGCAGCACATTGTTACCAGTTCTTCTCCCTTCTTCTTTGGGGAACAACTAATGGCTTGATCAGATTCATATTACGGTAGATGACTAGGTTTCCCTATAGACAGCACACTGTCAAACCACATACAATAAATACGAACAAAGAAGGTTTTCTTTTTTGTTTGATCAATCACTATTTTATAATTGACAGCAAATTGCTCTCATCCAATTGTTTTTGCATTTTTCTTTGCATTTAATTACGCTTCTTCTTTACAACCCTCTAACAACCACACACAACCACAGCCACTCCTTGACCCATCAAAGCTTGTTCATTAGAGATAGAAACTTGTACGATTACTAGTACACGACTGATAACAAAGCAATACCATTACCGGTGCAAGAAAAATAATATAGTGGAAAGGAGACAACGATAACGGTAACGGCTACACGTTTTACCCAAAGATAAACTCACCACCATTGATTATCTTTAATAATATCACTATCGGCTTTATCGATTCATTGCGGTATTACATCATCCTTCACATTATCATTTATAGAGCAACTCATATTCCACCTAGTTGGTTTATAAAAGGACCATATTTTGCAACAGCACTTGTTAACAACAAAATTCATCCATTCATTTTTTCTTCTTCTTCTTCTTCTGTTCCAAGCCAAAAGAGAAGAACGAAAGCCAGAAACACAGTCCAAGCAAAAGCAAAAGCAAAAGCAAACGAAGAAAGAAAGACAGACAGACAGACAGACAGACAGAAATTATAGGCAGTGTGTTTTGTTGTTTTGTTTTTGCTATTATTCCACAATATGTCACTTTACAAATTGGTACCTCAAACCAGACATTTATTTTATTTTATTTTATTTTAATTTAAAGAATTAATTTGAATTAAAAAAAAAAATTTTTAATTTGAAATAAAAATTCCTAATTGGTAAACAAACAAAACAAATAACCCAAAACAACAAACAACAAACAACAAACATCAACAACGAAAAAATAAATAACCAACTACTTCCTGTTTTCTATAAAACCTTTTTTTTTTAATATTAATATTAATTTTAAGTTTGAATATCCGTTTTTTTATAAAAAGAGAAAGAGAAGGAAACTAACTGAAGCATACATATAAAAACTGTTTTACTGTCAGGTACGAGACACACACACACATTCCCCCCCTCACTACTACACTCCCACTCATACCTACCAAGAAACTCCACCGCTACTACCACTAAAACGCGACTGGGAATCCCATATTCAAGTATCAAATCTAGTTAACCATCTACACGGTTGAAGAAAAAATCAAAAGACGATTCAAGCAAAAACATTCGACAAATCCCAAGCACTGCAGAGAATCTAGTTTACCATAATTTTCTACTGTTCCGGGATTTTGCTTTTCCATTCACCAAATTGATTCCATATTTAGAAATTGCTTGTGCTTTTTTATTTGTAGTACACAGCAATAATACTTCCACACAACAATAGTAGTATACATATCATCGTCAATACAATCCCCATCGCAATTTGTTATTTTTGTTACGAAACGAAAGAAATACCAACAGAAATAAACAAGCACGAAATCGTTTCATTTCTAAAACAACGTCACAAAACCAAAGAAACCCAAGCTTGTTAAAAAAAAAATAATAAAAACTCAAACGAACCACAACAAACTATTTTCAACTTTACTCGACAAATTGAATTTTAGTTCTACCAACAACTACTACCTTATATAACTATAACCATATTCATCCCAGAAACTGCCAAATACATTTGGGTTTCCACAATCACAGTAGTATAATTCTTTACTTTGTAAAGTGATTCAGACTCGATGTCGACAGACCTATTGGTTCAACAACCTGAACCGCTACCAGAATCAACCAAGATGCATGAAATACCTTCTGCATCATCGCAATCGAGAAGAGCCTCCTATAACGGCTCTACTACAAGAATACACCAAGACACGTACACCAATCAACAAAGTAACGAAGATCAGAATACACATAAACATCAACAATCACATTCATCGTCAACCAGCCACGCGTCAGGGAAACGAATGCACCGAGAAATTAGATTTGGAAATTACATCCTTGGATCTACTCTAGGTGAAGGTGAGTTTGGTAAAGTCAAACTTGGGTGGCGAAAGGATGGGAAGCATCCAAGTCAAGTTGCAATTAAGTTAATTAAGCGATCGTCAATTGTAAAGGATTCTGATTCCGAAATCAAAATTCACCGCGAGATCAATTCTTTGAAGCTCTTGAACCATCCAAATATAGTTAATTTAGTTGAAGTTATGAAAAGCGGGAAATATATTGGAATAGTATTAGAATACGCATCTGGAGGAGAATTGTTTGATTATATTTTACATCATAAATACTTGAAAGAAAATATTGCTAAAAAGTTATTTGCCCAATTGGTTAGTGGTGTCGATTATATGCATTTAAAAGGATTAATCCATCGAGATTTAAAGTTGGAGAATCTTTTATTAGATAAGCATCAGAATGTAATCATAAGTGATTTTGGGTTTGTTAATTCGTACAATCGTGAAAAATCTGATTTGATGAAAACAAGTTGTGGATCACCTTGTTATGCAGCCCCAGAATTAGTTTTAAGTCAAAATCCATATGAAGGAAGAAAAGTCGATATCTGGTCTCTTGGGGTTATATTGTATGCCATGTTGGCGGGATATTTACCATTTGATGACGACCCAGAAAATGAAGATGGTTCTGACATCATAAGATTATACCACTACATTTGTAAAACCCCATTGACATTTCCAGAATACGTATCACCCTTGGCTCGTGATTTACTAAGAAAAATAATTGTGCCAGACCCTAAAAAGAGAATAAACATGGACGAAATTAGAAATCATGCATGGCTTAGTTCGCATTCTAAGTTGTTATCGGTAAGACAACCAGAATGGGACAAATTGCACGAAGAAAGCATCAAGGCACGCCAACCACTCAACCTATCTGTACTAGGTTCCAACCACACGAATACTAACAAGAGATTCTCCATGATTCCTGAACGGACAAATTCATCAACATTAATGTCATCTAATAACCTTCTGCATAATTCCCCAATTGCGCAACCAACACCATCGCATGCCCGTTCTTACTCAGCAAATAGCATCAACTTTTTATATTCATCTCCATCAACGTCTTCATATTTGGCTAGCGCTGTAGCACAAGCGCCAAACCGAACAACTGTCACGGCCACTACAAGCAGTCATGATTCTAATTCTTCATCCACAATTGCATCATCTTCAACATCGCCATCAAACATATTCCAAACTCAGTCACCTAGACATGCATCACCGTATGAGAAGTCTAGTACATCAGTACCAAGCTCATATTCTTCAGCAAGTATTGCTTTGAAAGCAGTGGTGAACGAACAAAATAATGAATCCGCACAACATTATTTGCCCGCGACAGTTCCTCGTTCAACGACATATTCTGGTACTCCAATTTCAACAATTGTAGAAAGCCCCACAAAGTTCCAGAACAATACAGACTTGAAAAACCCACCCTCATTACCACCACCACAGGCTCGTGAATCACCAAGATTGCCTCATGCAACCAAGAAACCTCGACCTACTTCCTACCATCCATCATCCATGTCTTCTACATTGGGTTCAACAAATTCTCATAATTTTGAATATATTAAAATCCCAAGTCCAATGGCAAGCAACAGTCCAATGACTCAATACATTCTGACATCACCACCAAAATCATTAATTAGCGATAGTCCACAACGAGCAGCTTCAGAAGGTTGCAGCGGAACCACAAGAAGAAATTCACTGGTCACTCATATAAATGTGACAGGACTCTTGAGCAACAAAGGAAGTAGCATAAGTAATAATGTTTCCAAGCAATCTCCAGTATTGACTTATTTAGAGGATAAGATAGATACTATGGACTTAGCAGGACAAAACGCTTCCAAGAGCAATGGTTCCTTAGCCAGCCCTACCAGTAAACACAATGAGACGCATAAAATTGATACCCCTATGATTAATCAACAACCTGATTTCGATACCATCCATGGTAGCGAAGAAGAAGTCGAAAAGGATGGCGATGGAGGAAGGGTATTGAGCCATGAAACGGTTGTAATGAATCCAATCGAGGATATTAAGGTTGAAGTTGAATCACAGATTTCATCATCAGATACCGCTGTTGACGGAAAAGATGAAGCTGGTGTTGTTATTATTGAGGAAGAGATTTTACAAGAAGTAGAGCCAATTGTACCGGTTGAGGAATATATAAGACCACCTGCTCCGTCTCATGCCAAATCTCAAGTTCAAGTTGCCGTCGAACCAAAACAGAAGGAATCGATCGGGGTTCAAAGAAGGCATACTGTGGGAGGAAAAAATAAGAATGGAGGGAGTGGAGAAAACAAGGAAAACAACGAAACTAAGAAACGGAATAGGTTTAGTATTTTATCATTTTATCCATCAGCAACAACCACCGACTCAGCCCCTATCGCCACGAGAAAGCCATTGGAACCTACTAATAACAACGTTGCCAAGGATCAAACATATCTGAAGAGAGTCTCTTCAACTTCATCGACTGTCTCCAAAAAGTCAACCGGAGGTACTACTCATAAGGAAGCCAGTGCTGCTAGGAAAGTGATGGACTTTTTCAAGAGAAGAAGCATTAGACTAGGTTAAAAAATCGGGACATTTTATATTGTAACTTAGATTGGTTTTTATTTGTGTTTTTGTTTAATTTATAAGTTTTGTTTATTATTATTATTATTATTA
>JAKUCC010000058.1:0-34343 GCA_030563365.1 Hemisphaericaspora xylanilytica | reverse complement strand
GAATAATTATAGAAATGATGACAATATCTGTCAATCTGTAAGTCAATTGTAAATCTATCATGTGACTTATATCCGGGGGGGGGGGGGGGGGGCCAGTAGTCACCTAGTAACCATTATACTTGCAATGTAACGCAGGTGAGGGGAGAGGGGGGAGTGTGTGTGTGGCAAGACAGGAAGGTTGCTATAATATGCCAACAAGAAAACCACCATCCTCAAACTTGGCGGACACTTGCACGTTCATTTATTTATGATTATTTTTATTGTCGTTTCTTTGGCTCATGTTTCATTTTATTTTGGGTCAATGGTTCCCATCCACACACCACCTGTCCTACTTTGACTCCTTCCCGTATACGATTGAACAATCCTATCCCAATAGATAAAACTATAATGGTAACAATATCTAGCCACTTGTATGGCTATTACTAAGTCAACGGCTGGCCTAACATTATATTCTCATGCAATGAAACGGTAAGGACTACCAATCACATTCACCCAATACAAAATTTGACTCCTCCAATTTTTTTTTTTTCTTTTTTTTTTGGCATTGTTAAATTTTTTTTTTTTTTTAATCTGATTTTTTTTAATTTTTAATTTTTAATTTTTTATTTTAATTTTAATTCCAAATAAAAAAAAAAAAGTTTTGTAACACATTTGCAATCCTTTCATTAATATCACTGACCCGTTTGTTTGAAGTGCTTGTTTCCACCAACAATTTAATCCCCCCCCCAATCCCCAAAACTTTTCATTTGCTTTTCATCTATCTATATGTATCTTCACCCTTGCGACAAGGTACAGTTCTATGTCAAATAGTCTAAAAGTGGAGCCTGATGGCAGCGGGTACACGGCTGCTGCCAATAATAATTTAGTAGCTCAACAAACATTAAATCAACCCCATCCCCCCAACAATATCCAACAATTGCCTCCACCAACGCCTTTACACGGACCACTTCCCCCTCTGCAACCGCAACAATCACACCCGCAAACACAACCACCTCAACCAGGAGCACCACCACCAGCACCACCACCACCACCTCCTCCACCTCACCCATCACATCCACCCCAACATATACAATTACAGCAACCAGGAGGTTACTACCCAGGAGACATGAATTTCCCCCACTCTTTCCCCCCTCCATCAACAACGGTTCAATATATCGAACCAGGACATCCCCGTCCCCCACCACCATACTTTCAAGGACAAACCAACAATGGAATGATGCAAGCTCGACCAGCGCCACCTCCATCAGCAATCCATCCCAATCAACAGAACCATACCCCATTATCACGAACACCGATACTTTCCAATGGCAAGATGCCTCCAATGGGACCTCCACCACCACAACAATTCAACCCTCAATACCCACCACAGCCACCACAACCACCACAACCAGGACAACCACCACAACCAGGACAACCACCAAGTATACAAATCAATCATCTGCCACTTGCCCCCAACTTAACTCCACCTGACAGTTCGAGCTCTCGGAAACGATCACACCTGGGTCCACCCCATTCACGCGTCACCGCGGCATACCCGCGAAAGAGGGCGTTGACAGCCTGTGACATGTGTCGATTGAAGAAGATTAAATGTGATAATGTCCGTCCTCGATGTGGGTCATGCGTCAAGAATGGGAGTACCAATTGTCATTATCGGACTGATGACCAACAAAAGGATTATTCGAGTTATGACCCGGCGCTGTTGAATATCTTGACGAAATTAGATGTGATTTTGAAGGATTTGAAGACCATAAAGGCAAATACTTGTGAGGATGGGTATAAACATGGAGGTGAAGGTAGGGGTCATGCCAAGAATGGGAAAGTAGCGTTTGATAAATGTATTTGGGATATGAGTGTTACGTCATTGTTTAAATGGAGATCGTTTATGAAACGATTGGATGATTCACCGACAAGTATTCAACGAATTCAGGATAAATTACTTAACGATTATGATACACGAAGACCCCCCACGGTGTTGATGGGGTCCTTACAGGATCGAATAGCGAGTCTTGGTCACTTGGAGAAGTTTTTAACCAATTGTTTGTCGGATGTTATTAATTCATTCTTTGTCAATTGTTATTCAAAACTCCCATTGATTGATACTTATGAATTCTTTGATATTTTAGAACGATTCCAATTCTTGCAGACCCAAATTGACGGGTTTTCATTTCTTAAATTATTGGAAATGGTGGTTGATGATTCGGAATCAAAATTACCAGTGGAGGTTGAAGAAATTTATAACAGTCATAACATCAAAATTGATTTTAATACAATACGACAGTTTTATAAAATGGTTCATTCAGTCCCCTTGATATTAGTAGCATCTGCCCTCGGGATTATAAGCACGCCCGTACAACTTGAGAATTTAGCCAACTTCACCAACTCCAAACACGAAGCATCATCATTGGAAATCTCATGCATAAATCAACAAACAGCATTTAAGGACATCCCAGATACGTTCCCAAGAGACCGAGTCCAAATTGCCACCAAATTAGTCAATTATATCGACTTATTAACCGTCACCTTCCCATTCTTACTACCCCAAAATTCCCGAATTACAGTCCAGTACTACATCATGATGAGTCAATATCAATTATACGTCATGTCTCCATTATTAGCCTATCGGAAAATCACCACCGCGAGTCAACACATGATGTATTATCTCAAAAAGACCAATCTTGACGAAATGCCGCCCGGTGAACGCGAAGCCGCCGACCGATTATTTTGGTGTTGTGTGAAGCTAGAGTGTGAATTAAGCGTGGAAATGTCACCATTTGCGCCCATATCGGGTATAACCCAGGTGGAGAGTCCGGCGGCCTTTCCCCGGATCCCCGATGCGTTGACCGATGATATGAAGAGTAAATACAAGGATGGGGTTGTTCGTTTGGCCCAGAAGTATTATGATGAATATACCTGGTATTATTTCCTTACCGAGATTGCGGTGCGGAAAGTTGATAACAAGATGTGTGATGAGTTTTATTCCCTTGAGAATAGTTTGAAACATCAGTGGGATCTGGATGAGTTTACCAATAATACGGCGTGGATATTATTTATAAAATATTTGAATCAATATAATGGGATTATCAATTCATTAACTCCCGAAATTCGAGAGTTTATCCTTCATGAAAACAATGTTGAACAAATCTATCGCCGAATCAAACGGAAATATGAAAAGCGTACCCTGGAGATCAGTCTCGCTAGTACGGGGGATGATTTATTGGATTATTTGGATGATTTCATCATTGATGACGAAACCATGCTTCGAACCCAATCGGAATGTATTATGTTTATCAAAACCCGAGTCATCACTTCCAAACTCCTCCTTTTCCGACCATTAGTCTACTTGTTTCTTGAAGATCGTATCCCCATCACTGACATAATCGATGCCGTAATCCCAGTGATACAACAAATTCAAGAAAATGCCAGTAATATCGGCAGTTTTAGCTCATTGGATCATACGCCAACATCGGCCACTTCGTCAGGAATGTATTCTGATTCATTCCCCGAGTCCGATTTCGACCTTGGGTTTTATAATCTAGTCAATGCACCACGGTTTTATCAACGACATCACCCCGATGAGGATTTCTCCGATGAGATTGAGTATGACCAAGATGGCGGCGTCAATGGTGGTGATGTTGAGTTTAGAGTTAAGGATATGCATAAAGCCAAATCGAGGATCTTGAAGATATTCATCCAGAATTTGATCTCATTGCCGAAATTAAACATGCCGAAATTGGCAACGCATCGACATCCTGGAAGTTGGTATTATTTACGTAATATCTTCATTGGCAATGTGCTTCAGTTTTTGATGTATAAGAAGATCGAGGAGTTTATGACCAACCCAGCGATGGAGATGCAATTGAAGGAGTATTTTACGAGCAAGATGATGATGGGTGCGGGGAAAGAAGGCAGTTTGGCAAGTATGGATGTGTCGCCACAGGAGGTGGTTGCCATGGTTGGCGGGTTGATTAGTAAGGAGAGTTTAGTGGCTGGGTTTGAACATTCGGTGATTTTGTTTGGGTATTGGAAAGAGGAATTACCTGATTGTGAAATATATCAGAATTATCTTAAGCGGATATTGGAGAGATTGTAATATTTTGTAGTATATAGTATATATATATATATTAATTAGGTTAATGTGTATTAATATCAAGTAAACACCGAGATTGTTGTAATGGAGTGATAGGTTCACCATGCTTACAAATCATCATGTGATGTGGATTATACACTGTCAAGTCATGCACAAATATTGTTAGGTATTGGATTTCTTTCTTTTTTTTATCTAAAAGATCTAATCGGAAAAATCTGGGTGAAAATATTCCGAACTCGCATAAGGTCATTACCCATAGTGTTTGGGAAAAATTTTATAGTTTAACAATTCCACTTGTCATTACTTTTATACCAACCACAAGTCTCTTAACTTTAAACGAGTGACCCAAAATCTCACCAGATATTATTTATTCTCGGTATATCCCGACCAGAGCAACCATAAACCCCCCCGTGAACAACTGGTAATTATTATTGCCTGGCACTTTTTTCTCAATAGTATAAACATAGTATTCATTCATATCATGGGTAATACCACCACCGATGAGCCAATTGATAAAGATTGGCGGAATTGCGACTATGAAATCAAAGAACAAGACCGATATTTACCCATTGCCAATGGTATGTACTTATTACCTCCCCCATCAAAAACCAGTGTAATCGGTAAATTTTTTTTTTACTAACATTTCCGGGTTTCTAGTTGGCCGAGTGATGAAACTGGCACTACCTGACCATGCCAAACTTTCCAAAGAATCGAAAGAATGCATTCAGGAATGCGTATCTGAATTCATATCCTTCGTGACCAGTCAAGCGGCTGATAAATGTAATATTGAAAAGCGAAAGACATTAAATGGGGAGGATATTTTATGGGCGATGTATACGTTGGGATTTGAGCATTATGCGGAGTTGTTGAAGATATATCTTGCCAAATATCGACAGGTATGTGTATTAAAGAAAAAGAACCCCGGGGGAGGTGGATACGAAAAAGGGAAATTATGTGTGTGTGCATATATATATACTAACTAGGGTTTTTCATAGCATGAATTGGAAGAATCAATGAAGAGACCGCCAAAGAGGAAACCAAGAAAGAAGAAGAAGGAACGGAGGAAGATTGGTCTGGAGACAGAAGAAGACGATGAGAGGACAATGAGCGTTGGATTTGAAGATACTATTGGAGAACAAGGGTATTATGAACAGGATTTATATGATGATGATAATTATACCAGTGAAGGAATTTCACCAACGTTACCATATCCACAATCACTACCTCAGCAATCAGTAGCAGGAACATCAGGAGGTATCGCACCAACAGTGTTCCAACAAGGTGAATCGTCACAACCACCGACAACAACTACAACAATAGAGCCATATTCTCAATACGCCAACCACTTACAAGATTCTGTATATATCGACCAACCGCAAACCGCTACTGACACAACTACTAATCCCACCACCACCACTGAGGTGAAAGACGAGCCGCGACAGTTATATTCCAACACGATCGATTATGAACAATACCTAACCACGAATTTAGCCGGGACCAGTTCCGCATCGTCTTCTAGCATCGGCCAGAGTGTGAGTGTTGGTGGTGGTGGTGGCGGTGCGGGAGCCACAGCGATGGGACGGTTGAGTAGTAGTGGTAATAATAGTATTGAGTATTTATTGGCTAGTAATCCCAGTGTTGGGAATACTGGGACTGGGACAAAGGTGAATGAGAATGAGAATGGGGATGAGAGTTTGAGGGGGTCCATAAGTTCAGAATTGGAACAGTTTGTCAATCGAATGTAGTGGGGTTGAGTCAGGATGTTAGATAAAGATGTATGTAGCTTTGCCAAAGTATATATATAAGATAAGATTTATAGATTTGCAATGTAAAGATATTTCTCGGATAAATATTTAGGCAATGTACAAAGGGTTATTTGTGATTATTATTATTATTCTTATTGTTATATTTGTAATTTGTTTACTTTCTTTATGTTACGCGTCCTTTTATTAAGGGGTATCTATTGGAAAGGGGGGTGTTGGGGTGGGATGAGATGCGATGGTGATGGAATGCTGGGTGTGATTGTTGGACATAGTTGCAAAAATGTCGCGTATTTCCGCGTATTGTTTTGTCCATTATTTCATATTTCCCAATTGGGAAATAACAGGAAAGGGGGATTATTATAGGGGGAAGGCTGTTGTATGCCAAAACAATTTACGTTTCTACTCAAAGTAATTGTGTGGGTACCTACATTTACGAAACAATAGCCATGGGATTTTGACCATTCTTGTTTGATTATTTGCAACCAGCCCACCTCCTTTTCGGTTTAGTGTCCAATTTATTTTTGATAATTGTTTGGGTAATGTAATTTTCAGTAGCAGTGACATTGATAGAGCTCATTCAATGTGGATCCAATCCAAGACAAAATCAATTGAAGATGTTCGATAAGGACATATTGGATGCTGGCAATAAATGATGGGTTGGAGATTGGCGTGCAGAATATTCACTCTAATTGGCCTTATTTATTGGTGAGAACCAATAATCACGATAAAGTAAAACTCAGTAGTAAATCCCAAGTGAGTAGCTGCAAGACGATGTTATATTTCAAAATAAGAAAGTTTCTAGTGTGTAGTTTGCATTTAAACATACACAACAACAGTAGAAGAAGGTCAATGTGTGTGTGTTTGTTAAAGTGTAGTTATATTTGACAGTTACTTCCTAATTTGTTGATCTTATTGGTACGACCCTTTGAAAGTTTAAAATTTAACTGGAACATTAGTTAGCAGGGTATAACTGGTATAGTCAGTTAAGGGTGATATGTGAGATTGAATAAGGGTAGTAGTATACTATGAAGAGTAATAACTATCTAATGTTTGGTGTGGTGGATATACAAATAAAACATACAAAAACATGATGATGGTAGTCAACTTGTGATATATATATAGACAATAAGTTCAATTGCTGTTAGTTCCATTATCTAATGTCAATTAATCCCAATTAGGCAAAGTAATTGGAGTATTGCTTGTATTTACTGGTGGTAGCACTAGTTAGTAGTACTACTTGGTAGTAGTAGTAATTGAGTATTAGGAGTAATTATTACAGGTTATTCTTCTAATTATTATTTTATTATTATTAACTGTAAATTATCAATTTAAAGTGTAACAACGCCAACCAGTAAGAAATCTAATTGAGCATAAAATAAAAATATTATTATTACCATTGTTTTGAATAAATAATAATACAATATGTTAAATAATAAATTTAAAATTAAATATAATAATAATAAGCATAATAATAATAATAAGCATAAAAGGATATTCTAAGCAGATTTTTTTTTACTAGTTGCATGTTTTACAGTTTACATGAAATTTTCTTTGTTAGTACTTGCTGTTTAGTTATATTTTTATATTTTATTTATTTATTTAATTTTTCTTTACTTAATTTAAAATAAACAAAAAAAAATCTTTTTTTTTTTGACAACCCAAATTAAAAAAAATTAAAAAAAAAAAAAAATTCACACCTTGTTTGATAAAGTTTTCTTTACAACCACAACAAACTCACCAACACATTTACAACCATCAACACTTACAACCAACAGCCACCAACCAACAACACTTACAACCACCAACCAGTAACCCAATAGATATATACAAACACACATAGTACACTCGACTAGACTACGTAATACCTACTGGTGAATTTATATCTTATACTAATACTATACACACAGACAGAGATAGCCATACCAAACTTATTAAACACTATCATAGTTCTGCTACACTTGACATACACCCTTATTTAATACACTATATTTATATCCAATGATTAAGTCATTTCGAAAACATAGAAAACTGTCGGAAGCAGTATCACCAAAACGACCAATAAGAGTAACCAATACTAAACCACATGGTGATACCACCCAATTACAATCACCCAAGAAGGTTATCAAGGCATTATACGACTATACTCCTCAAGGACCAGGTGAATTGGCATTTAAAGCTGGTGATTTCTTTCATGTATTGAATGAAACTGACGATGAGAACCATCGTGAAGCACTAGAAAATGGCTGGTATGAAGCAACAAACCCAATATCAAACGCAACTGGAATGGTGCCAATTAGTTATTTCGAAGTATACGGAAGATCCAGACCAACTGCAAGCACACCAGTTAGTCCAACTAGAAATGGAAGTGGTATTTCTAGACCAATTGGTGCTAGTACTGCTGGTGGTAGTTCAGGATTACGCAATTCAAATTCAAGTCAAGCATTATATGCAGTGACGTTGTACGAATTTAAAGCAGAACGTGAAGACGAATTGGATATTGTACCAGGTGAAAATTTGATAATTTGTGCTCATCATGATTATGAGTGGTTTATCGCCAAGCCAATAAATCGATTAGGAGGACCCGGTTTAGTCCCAGTATCATATGTACAAATTATAGATTTATTAAACCCATCAGCACCCAAGAGTACTATTGATACCACTAATCATGATGATGTTGTACGTACGATTCAATCATTTAAAATCCCCACTGTGGAACAATGGAAAGACCAAACTGCAAAATATCAAGCATCTACTATCCCATTGGGATCAATTTCAACGAACCCAACTTTAGTTTCTTCAGCAAATTCCCAATATTTTGAAAACTCAAGTAATACTAATCGCAGTACGTATGGATCAGCAACTTCGTCATTTGTTTCAACCCATTCTGCCGTGGTTGAAGCAAGTGTTGATTCATACCAATTGGATAATGGTCGCTATCAATATTTAGTGACGGCGAGATTGGCGAATGGCAAAATTCGATACTTATATCGATACTATCAAGATTTTTATGATTTACAAGTTCGATTACTTGAATTATTCCCCTTTGAAGCTGGTAAGATGGAAAATTCAAAACGAATTATTCCTTCTATACCTGGTCCATTAATTAATGTAAATGATTCGATCTCCAAATTAAGACGTGAGAAATTGGATTATTATTTACGCAATTTGATTGCATTACCTGCACATATTTCAAGATCAGAAGAAGTCTTACGATTGTTTGAAGTTTTAGATAATGGATTTGATCGAGAAGTCGACGGGATGAGTACCAAACGAGTTTCAAAACCAATCAGTCAAAAATCAACTTCTCATCAAGATAGAATGTCGCAATATTCCAATTTGAATGTGTATACGCGAGTATCTGACCCAACTACAAGTTCTGGAGATTCTGGTTTCAATCGATCAAATGATTCTTCTGCATTGAATGTAGCAAACCAGGAACAACAACAACAACAACAGCAGCAACAACAACAACAACCAAAGATTAAAGTCAAATTCTACTTTGAAGATGATATATTTGTATTATTATTACCAGCTGGATTACGATTACAAGATTTAAAGACAAAGTTGCATAAGCGATTAGAATTGGATGACGCCCTGCAACATAGTTTTGATGAACCCAAATCACCTGAATCGATTAAATTATACCTTAAGAATGATTATGAAGATTTCAAGGCGGAGAATAACATTAGTGATGATCAAGATCATCTTAGTGATGTTCAATGGGCAAAATTGGCTGAATTTGAAGTTGATAATGATGAAAAGTTTCATAGAATTTTGTATGAGAAGTGTAAGTTGGTTATCTTAGTTGATTAGGGAGATCGTGAATGATAGAGAGCGAGGGGTGGGGATATATATATAGAGAGAGAAAGAAGAAACGAAGAGGAAGAAGAAGCGATTTATGTTTTGGAATGATGATGTCTTATTTTTATTAATCTTTGTCGGTTTTGTTTTTGGTTACTATTCATGAAATGTTTACGGTGTATTCTGTTTGTATTATATCTAACTGTCTTTTTTTTTTATATTGCGTTGTGTTCTTTTTCATTGTGAATTTTTTTATATGTTTAGATGATACTTTGGGTAAATTATTACTTGATTAATTGATAATTAGTATTATTATCTTAACAGTGTAGGTGGTTCCTGTATGTGTATATATAATGTATACTTTGAATACATCTGTGTGTGTATATATATTCAGTTGACATTGATTTCCATGTTTTGGAAAAGCAACGGAACTTTTATTTTTTTTACAATTGATTTAAGTTTTACAACCATCAACAACCCACAACAAGATCTAAACTACTAGGACACTACATATTGTATTATATACACACAGTCACATCATCTAAATGTCTAAACAGCGACAACTGCAACAACTACAACGACAACGACAACGATCTCCACCACCCATCAGTCAAAAGCAATCAAAATCAATATTCCTGAAACTAACCCGATTCTTTATCAAACCAATCACCACCACCACCACTACAACAGCCACAAGAACACCACCAGCAGTAGACGATGACCAATCCGATACTTCAAGTTCAGAATATGACTCACCCGTCGAATTCGAAAGAGAACAACAATCAGAACTTGAATATAGTTCATATATACAATCCATCATCGCCGAAACGTCAACCAGAAACAATTCTACCATCCTACCGCAATTCGATCATACAAGTATTAGCAGTAGTGATGACGATGACAATGAAGTGTTTTTAGAGGCAGTGGAGTCACCGAGCCAGGTGGACTTCGATACTTCGTCACCGAAACGACCAATCCGAACCATGGAGAATATCGAATCGGCCGAGATCGATTTCACTCAGGAAGATGAGGAACAGGAGGAAGAGAGTGAGGAGGGTAGTATTGTCGAGATTTCAAGGACGGAAATGACCCCGGAATCGACGTGGCAGTTTTATAAACGAAAATCACGCCGCGGTGATGATATACATGGGAGAGGGGAACAGGAAGAGCGAAGCAGGAGATATCTTAGACGATCGACTTTGGCAAAGGAAGTGAAAGTGGAGAGAAGGGGGAGAAGAGGGAGAAGAGGGAGACGAACGGAATGCGAATGAAGAAGGACATGAAGGAACAACAACAAGCGGAGGTGATATCTACCCGAAGGTCACCCCGGCGGAAGTCGTCACGAGATAATAAAGTTGTACAGCGAGATAAACGATTGAGGAGTACCGCAAATATAGAGCCTCCACTGTTTGAATCAGTGAAACGACGGAAAGTGGATACTCAACGCGTAGAAACGAATGGTGATAAACAGTCGGGGGATATACTTCGAGAAAAGTTTGAGCAATTGTTTGGGGAAATACCATCTACGCAACAAGATACCAAAGACAAAGACATTGTGGCTCGAGAGGAAGATAAAGAGAAGAAAAAGGCAGAATACCGCAGAATGGCGATGACTCCGATGAGGAATTAGAATTGGAGAGTTTATCCGGCGACGAATCGATGATAAGTTTAAGTGACTTAAGTTTTGCAGAACAAGACGAAAGAGATGGACCCGATATGTTATTGCCGAGTGAACAAAAAGAGAATGTCGAAGTTGGTGAAGCAGAGGAACAGCATACAGAAGAAATAAATCAGCGGATGGAAGTACAACGGAATCAACTGCCTCAAGTAGCAGAAGAACAACAGGAGGAGGCTCTCGACCAATGGGAACAATCTATCGAACCTAACGACGTGGTTGAAGGAACGCCTGACGAATTGGACACATTGACACCGTCACTACAACTGCAGATTGCAACTCAAGAGCCACAAGGTACACTTTCGCAATCGCCGGGAGATACGCAAAATACTGCTTCCGACATAGAAGTCCTCAATGCGGCAGAAATATTTGCACGTCCACCTCCGGTTCCTTATTCTCCAAGATTGACAAGGAGTATGAAAAGACGTCGTCGCATACATAAAAAAGCTCTACCCAAGAGTAGAATTAGAACAACCAGGAATGCATTACGGATATTGAACAGTTCTGATGAGGATGATGATGGTGATAGTAGTGACCGTCTGGTGGAGGTAATTAATGTTGATAGTGATAGTGGGGGCGAAGAAGAAAAAGATGACGATGATGACGATGGTCAGCACGATTCTAGTTCAGCTGAAAGTAGCAGCGAGCTGGAGGAGGATGGTGACTATGATGAAAACAGTAGTGATGGCGATAAGGGCAACGGGGATGGAGCTCCGGACGGTGAAGATGGTGGCGATGTGAATGCTGACGAGAATGATGCCGATAACGAAGATTATGAGGACGTTCATAATGATCAAAGGAGTGATGACAATGATAATGACAATAATAATAATGATAATCATGACGCTAATGACAATGACGATGAAGACGACGAGCATGCTGATGATTTGGCTAATCAGGTATATCGAAGAGTAACAAAGAGTCTGAGAAAGGTGCATCGATTGCGTATTATTCCTGATGATGATGAAGAGGATGAAGAGATTGAGGATACAACGGAGACAATTCATCCACACAATGAAGACAATTCTGAAAATGTATATTCCATGGATATTGATATTGAAGAACAAAAACCAGTGAATGGAATCGAACTACACTATACCAAGGAAGCTGCAGCGAGCGAAGCAGATGAGGTGATAATGGAAGATAGACAAGTTGATTCCGGAAACCTAGTTCATGAAACCATAGATATAAGTAACACCCCTCATTCAAATGCCAATATAGTTAATATTACACAGAACACAGAGGCTGACAAAGATAAGAGAGATGAAACAGATTTGTTCATTTATGACAGCGACAGTGATTTCATGAATGAAATGGATCGGTATTCGAATACCAAGAACCCTGTTGTTCATGTTCCAATGTCGTCTTATGATGTGGATGGCGAAAGACGAGAATCAGCTAAGAATGGGGATATTTTGCCAGAACAGGATAAATTCGAGAGCCCTGAAGGAGCCGCAAATGATAATGGTATTCCCTCAACAGATGATATCAATGATAATGACAATTTCGTTTTGGATCGTGCCAATTTCCAAGCGCAGCAAAATGAAGATGATAATTTCCTGAGTAAAAACTTGTTGAATCTTTTTGTTGACATAACTCGAATAGAAGAAGATATTACAATCGGTTCCAGTGAAAATGGACCAAGTGGAAGGGAACATATCGAAGAATTAAGAAGGCGGCTACAGCTTCAAAATAGTACTCAAACTCAAGAATTTAGGTCGAGTATGCCATCACAACCGACACAACAATCACAAGGGAAGAGTCATCCAGTCCCGTCGGTTAATCTGCAGTCAATTATTTCGAGCATGGAAGATCCCATCATTGATAGCGTGTCGTCAAAATCAAGACAATCTCAATCTCAATCGCAATCACAAAACAGTCAACTCGCTAATTCGACTGAACCTCCGAATGGCTCAAGTATGGAGGAGGGCCTAAGTATTATTGATAATAATGCTTCGAAGTCAAAACAAAAGTCAACTCAGGATAATGATTCTATAAGAAACGGGACATTTAACATTGATGAAGATCTGATTGTTGATAGTAGTTTATCAAATAGTAATAACTCGCATTCACAAAATGGCAAAGTCATGAATGCGGTTGATGTGAACCAATCGGAAATTTCCGAGAGTCCATTATCAACACTTGAATCACAAAGGACGACAGTTGGTGCACCTGTCAGGAAAACAAGCATGCATGAGGATGATAAATATGGGCCTGTGACACAAGACATTGAATCCGAAGGATCTGATCAACAAGAAGCTGTTGATGAGATGCAATTAAATGGCTCGAGATTACGAGTCACTCGGTCACAGGTTCGACTTACTGAGAATGAAGACTCTCGATCGTGTTCGACAGAAGTTCCCGCAACGGTGACGTTTGATGAGATTAGAACCGATATTGTTGGTCAAAGTCCTCAATCAGTTAGTTCAAGTTCTGTGTCTTCTCGAGGTTCACAGAAAAGTTTAGAAGAAATTCATCCTAATGAAAATACATTAATTCGACTAGAACAAGTTGTTGAACAGATATTTAGACCTGCTTCTGAAAAGAGTACATCTCCTGAACAAGCCGATGATATAATTGATATAGAATCATCGGATTCTGATGAGCCATCCTCAATCCAGGATAGACGATCCAATAATGATGAAAAGCAAATGGTAAAGGTTCGTCGAAACAAGGCTAATGCGGCGAAGAAGCGAAAGGAAGGACGCTTGCAAAGAAAGAAGAATCATATGCAACTAGAACCACCACAAGTTCCAATTAAAAATCCGACTATTCAACATTCGCAGCAACCCTTGATTAATCAACTTGCTCAAGGCAATGGAATTGGGAATGGATCCACGGGGATGCAAAGCAATTCTGCCCTGAGTGATTTGTTATCTAAGCACGCAGAGGGAGCTTCGGAATATGATTTAAATAACAATGAATTAGTGTTATCTACTGAAAATGAACCGATCACAGTTCGAGATCTCGTACTAGTCAAAGGAAGCCAACATTGGCCACTGGGTCATTATCCTCGTCCGTATCGGGTCATTGGAGAGGAGAATCATGAATATTATCGTTTAAAACTCACCAAAAACCAAGGTATTTTTAATCCCGTGAGGAGAAGTTCGTTAATCAAATTCAAACCAATAGTTAATGATTTGACTAGTATAGAAGCTGAAGGTGAAGAATTTATCAGACAAAACATAGCACGCATCAAGTATTTGATTACGATTTGCCCTGATGGAAGTGGTGAGGTTATATGGATTGGACAAGACGCATTGATGACAACCAGGATCAAATTGGCTTGGTTGGATTGTGATGTGCATCGAAAGTTGGAGTTGTTACGGGGATATGAAGAGTTATTCCATTAAGAGTTGATTGTTGTAGAAACGATTTTAATATTCCCAGGGGGAATACAAATACCGGAATAGAGATCTAATGTTGTAGTATTTTAGTCTAGATATTAAACTGTTTAGATCGAGTGTTCGTTGCTGTTAGATCTGATACTTGCTCTCTTCAATACTTGTAGTTGTATTGTTGCTATTGTAGAGGAATTGCTTGCTATTGTTAGGGCTTTGAAATTTCTGATACCAAAGTGGATGAGTGAGTGTGATTAATAATGAGTGTACGAAGTGCGGGTGAAATTTAACACCCACACTTTTTAATTTACACTCAAAGCCAACAGTCTTAACTATATCCCACTTCAAGCCAACTTTAGTTCTTCCACTATGATCTCCCAAAGATACGCATTAACCCACTACTTCAATTCAGCCAAAGTATTAGCTACTGCCGCTTCCAATGGCACCTTGCCAGCCGTGATCAATCTCTACTTAGATTACAATTGTCCCTACTCGGCCAAAATCTTCCCCAAATTCTACGACACCGTCATCCCGCAATTGAACGCCAAACACCCAGGGAAATTCCAATTCGTATATGTCAACGTCATCCAACCATGGCACACCAACTCCAACCTCGTCAATGAATTTAGTCTTGCCTATGCCAAATTATTACGCGAAAACCCCCGCGATGACGTTGATCCCAATACTGAGTTTTGGAAGTTATCGCTGGTGTTATTTAAGAATATCGAAGAGTTTTATGATACTTCCAACATCGAACTAACTAGAAATCAAATCTATGAACAGATTTATGATGTCGTTTCGAGAGATATGCAATTGGTGTTCCCCAAGGAACAAATTTTGGAACAGTTGGTGATTAAACCTTCCAAGGTGCCTGATAATGCCGGGAATCAGACCGCGGTCGATGTCAAGTATTTCACGAGATATTTGAGAGGGGTTGGGGTTCATATTACTCCGACTGTTAGTATTAATGGAATTGTCAGCAGTGCGATCTCCAGTGGGACTGCTGAAGATGAATTGATTACGATCTTTGAAGGAGCATTCTTGCATGCGAAATATTAGTGTGTTTATTTAAATCTATTCAACGTAATATACAAACAGGTAAAAAGTGATTTGCATTTAATCTTCATCTTCATCTATATCTTCTTCCATATCATTGTGGGCGTCTTCTCCGTCGGAATCGGAATCATCGTCCAAACCACCGGCTTCAACAGTCATAATCTCCTCTTCGGCTTGTCCTTGATACTTTCTGGCAATTCTAGAAGCACGGTTTTGATTGATAGCATCCTCCTTGGCTTTCACTTGTAAATTCTTCAATTCATCCTTGAATGAATTTCTTACTGAACTATTGGAGAATGTATCCCACATCTTTAATGCACCACTTACACCACCAACAGTCAAATTACCAGCGACTTCAATATCCCCAGCAAATGCTGTGGTCAACACATTACCCAACCCGAAATCTCTCGATAACACCATCGATGGACCTTGATTATTAGAACCACCAGTTGGACACTTCCAGAGCTTGACGACCTTTTCACCCATGGCACTGGTGACCAACATCCCAGGAATGTGGTTGTTCACAATAAGAGAAGAAATCCCGGCGTCATGGGCATGTAATGTCCACACTGGTTTATCCATAACCCTAACATCATAAGCATACACATTCCCATTATCAGTCCCCGCATAAAACAATTCGGGAGTGGATGAATGTCCCCAAGATACATTTTCAACTTCTTCGCCAGGACTAACTCGATAATTCTTGGTTGGGTTTGAATCCTGCGAGATTCTCACATCGGTTATCCCCACGGTGGAATCATACCCCCCAGTCAACAAGATCGAGGCCTCGGTATGGTGCCATTGTGATGATGATACGGTCTTGTTGCTATGGATGGTATTGAACGAACGCACGGCGGTACCGGAGTTCAAATCCCATAATTTGACTGTCTTATCGGCCGAGGTCGATGCCAATACGGACCGGTGGATTCGGTTATGGGACAAGGATAACACGGCATCGGTATGATGGGTGGTTATGTGTTGTTGTTGGGATGACTTCTTCTTCTTCTTTTTGTTCTTTTTCTTTAATGCCACGAATGAGTTTTTATCAGGTTCACCCAATATTAAATCAGGGAACGCCTTATCGATATAATCCAAGTTCCAAATTTCAATCTGGGGGTCAAACGTACCCACAGCGGCGAAATTACCAATGTTTTGTGAGTCTGATTCTGCCGCTTGGCCAGGTTTGTAATTGATCCATTCTACACATAATGGAAATGCAGGTAACATGATATCATGATGTACGTATAAACTAGACCCTCTGACTAAACCATTGGCAACATCAGGGTCGAGTTTGTCGGCTTCTTCTTCCTCGGCACCTTGAGGAGCCCCAGCCCCATCGTCATAAATGTATACGTCCAAATAAGAAATATCATCTTCGGTTCTAGTGGCTAAAACGAGATTATCAGTTGGGTATATTTGATTCTCCTTCTTTTCTTCTTGGATATCGATTTCGGTTGGGAGGGATAAGAATGCATCTTCGCCTTCTTCATGATATTTGGCATCACTGTTGGATAAGCCAGGAAACATGGTTATTTGTTCACCATCACTATCTTGTTCATCATCATCATAAGTTTCTAAATTATATTCCTTAAGGTCGTCGTCAAGTTCGATTTGGTCTTTCAAAGTACTGACGTCCTTGGTCTTGGTGTTGCCCTTGGCTTCCTCTTCCTCCTGTTCGGCATTGGCGAGATCTTCTTTGGCATCATTCAATTCGAGATTGGCCATCGCGGTGATTCTTTCCATTTCTTCATCGTTCAACTCGTATTTTTCCGGGAATTCTGAAGCGAATCCTCTTGGGACCCATGTACTAGAAGAGATCATTATTTAATTGGAACTAACGGGTGGTAAACAGGTGTTGGTTTCAAGGTATAGAAATGAGATGAGCTTCTTTATAAATTTTTCAATCTTTTTTTTTATTTTTTTATTTTTTAGTTTATTTTTCAAAACTTGTAAACAGGACACCTTAATATGTAAAATTGATATTCAAACTGTAAACATTATTATATTACACTTAACCTGCAAAAATTACTCACTATTAACTCACTTCACTATCATGAACCAACTATGCTAACTACAACAAGACAACACCAATACCACTGGTTTGGTCTTCACAAACAGCCTTAGACTCGGGGTCAATACCTCCATGCATAGGGAATGTTTTGTAATTGAACAAATAGTAATTCAAAAACCCGTCACCACTACCAAACTTATTATCCTTCAAGAAGTAAGTGTTATCCTGAGCAGTTAAACAATTAAACACATCAACCTTGAATTGTTTGGCCGTGATTAATGCATCAGTGATTAATGAATTCAATCTTGGTTTATATGACTTTTCATCGCTAGTTGCTGCGTCGGTACCATAATAAAACAAATATGCAATTCCTAATTCATCATGATGAGTATTATCCAACACGGTAAATGGTAATAAATAATACGAAAAGAAATCAGTAATTTCTCCGTGGGAATTCTCAACCACATATGCCTTGATGACATTAGACGAAGTATTGCCATCACCCAACATCCAATGCTTGAACTCTTCCTCGGTGAATTGTTGAACAATATCAAATCTTGCTTGGTATTTATATAACAATTCCAATGTTTGCTTAACATCCTTTTCTTCCATGGGTCTTAACCCAGCAATATTGGTATCCTTAGGCAAGGCATAATGAGCAACCATACCTGCTTTAGTTTGATTTGGGGGTAAATGAGAAAACCCAACATCATGAAGTTTTGTCCAGTTTATTGGTCGATGTTGATAACGACATTGGGCTAATGGAGTAGGTAATACCACTCCACCAGTATACAATGCTTGCCAGATGTTTTGTTTATTAACCCGACGAGTTATTTCCTTGATCATCACTGGTGCCAATCTCTTGTTTCTTAATTTCTTATGGATACATAAAAAGTTAATCTCAACTGAATCAATGATCTTCCCTGATTTGTTGAGTTTAATAGTACATGGAGTAGCAGCAATAAACGCAACCAACTTCCCCGTTTCTTTAACTCTGACACCAGTATGCCATTCCTTGCGCCATCCAGGTGGCTTCAATGCCCATTTAAAGAATTCATGAGAATATTTGAACCTGAAAGTAGCGTCTGAATCTTCAACATAATGATCATACAATAATTTATAAAGTTCATCCAATTGAGAGTCATCTTCAATGTCAATGGTACACCATTCAAAGTCCTTGATTAAGGGTAATGGTTGATCAGGGATATCTTCGGGAGTTTTGGTATCATCAATTGGGCCTTCAGTCACCACTTGTTCGTCTAAACGAGGCACCGGTTGGGTTTTCCAAAACTTGTAGTCTTTCATTTCCTTTTGTTGGGTTGGAGTTAACTCTTTGCCCAATGCTAAGAGTTGGAGTAACTCTTCTATTGAGTTGGGGGTCTTCTTTTTGGGTTCCTTGTCAGCCATTGTATGTGTGTGTCTGTGTGTATACTGGATAGTGTATACTGCTTTGTCCTTGTGGGTGTGTTTGGTTGAATCAGATTTTGAATGTGTTGGAATTTTTTTTGTCTGTCTGTTTGTCTTTTCTGTCATTTTTATCCGTCTGTCATTTCTGTCTGTCTGTCAGTAGACTCATAAATTTATCCGGTTCAAGTACTCCCCCACGCAAGGCATACCTACCTATATCCAACAAGTAATAAAGTACTTTCAAAATGGTATTAAAGAACTCCAAATGGGACAAGAAAGCCAAGTATAAATACATGAAGAAACATGGAATCACATCCAATAAACCAATAGACAACACAAGCCAACCTAAATGGACATCCAAGAAACAATCTGCATCGGGTGTACAAGACTCAGATGAAGACGAATGGGATTCTGATGTTGATGATGCATTGATAAATCACTTCTATCCCCAACTCAGCGAATCTGATGAGTTAACCATTGAACAAAAGATCAAGATCAAAAAACAAATCTTGCATGATCTTGAGGAACAAGAAGCGAATGAAAGTGAAGGTGAACGTGAACGTGAGGGTGATAATGAAGAGCAAGTGGATGGGATATATCTTGGATCATCAGAGAATGAACAACGAGAAATGAACCCACCACAGTCAGAGAAGTTCAATTTGAATGAGTTTATTGCCAATATTGAAACCAAAAAGAAACCAAATCGGAAATTATTGAGTAATAAGATGTCGGATAACTTTTTGGAAGAATATGGTCTTGATAGTTATGACGAAATAACCAAGAAGAATGATGATTATAATGATTTATATTATAAAAAGTTGAAGAATAGAAACCTTAATCAAATATCAGCAAGTGAACTAGATGGGTTTGTAATTGGACAATCATCATTAAGTGATGGGAAAACCGCACCCAAGAAGGCTGAAGTGAGACAATTGACAGAGAAAGAAATGGAGGAAGATAAACAACGAGCCAGATTGGCGGAACAACAACGGTTTTATCATGAGATTAAATCAAAGTATGATTCGGATAGTAAGAAGAAAGTACCGAGAAAGGTTCTTGAAATTAATAATTTCAACGCCAAGGATGAAGCACAAATGGGATATTTGAATAGGAAATCAGCCCAGGATCAAAGTGGTGGAATTAGAACTGTCGATGAAGATATTGATTATCTTTTGGGAATTGAAAAGAAGGATGATCAGCCAACTCAATCAAGTAATAGTGAAGATAATTTTGATTCCTTCTTGGAGAGATTATCGATTAAGGGTAATAATTCAAGTAATGCTGGTTCTAAATCAACTAAGCCAAAGTTTGAAGTGTCTAAAGATGTTGATGATTCGTTTTTGGATGATTTATTAGGAAAGTGATAGAGTATAGAAGACAGGAAGAAGAATTAAATTTATCTGGGGTAAATGAAGAATGGAAAAACTTCGGAAAAACAAAAAAATCATAAATTTCATAATCATCAATTCTTATCTTACTCTCTCTCTCTTGTCTAACATCAAAGGGCCATATTATGCAATCACGCAGCTAGTCATGAGTAAAGTAGCTACAGCCTCAACCACCACTCCATCCACTTCAAGAGGAAGTCAACACCTATCACCCAAAGATCATGAAGCCATTGCATTATTCGAAAAGGCAGTTGAAAAGGAATCATCAGGGTTAATGTCCGATGCAGTTGAATATTATCGTAAGGCATTCAAGATAAATGAGCAAGTAGATGCATTATATCGATCACAAAAACTACCACAGGCCATTCATAAATTAAAATCCGAAAAGGGCAAGAATATAACCAAACGAATAGACGAGGAGAAAGTAAGAGCAATTAATGTTGATCAATTACTTGAAAGTTTTGCTCATGTAGATGCCAATGCTCCTGATCCAAATAATCCTGAACATAGTGAGATTACGATTAAATTTGCCAATCTTGGATTGGATAATCATGAAGAAGTCGTTAGTAAACCAGTGTCTCCCTTGGTGCATCTTCCTAATGATATTTGGATTTCGATTCTTACGCAATTAATCCAAGAATCTCCTGAATCATGGTTTTCCATGTCGATTACATGTAAGAAGTTTGCATATCTCGGATTTGCCAGTTCGGCAATTTGGCGGAAATTGAGTTGTTTAATCTATCCTAATCAAATATACGAAGAGAATAAACAATACTTGGCAAACCTATCACTTGATCAAGAAATCGATTTACCAATTCCTCAAGATCAATTGAAAGTCCTCCCGCAATATAATGGATCATGGAAATATATGTTGCACAATCGTCCATTTATTAAGTTCCTTGGATGTTATATCAGTGTGGTGAATTATTATAGTGAAGGAGGAAGAACTGAATTTTCCAGTAGTTGGTCTAATCCAATTAGGATGATTACTTATTATCGATATATTCGATTCTACCCCAATGGTGATTGTGTTAAAGTGTTAACCATCCTTCCACCGGATCAAGTAGTTCCCTATCTTCTGAGATTGAATACCCAGGGAATCCCAGAATCAATTTCGGAAACGGGGAATCCAATATTTAGTCATTATGAAAAACATGGACATAAGATCTATCATGGTAAATGGACCATGTCTACTACGGGTGAAGTTCATATTGAGATTGAGAATGGGTCGGTTGATTATTGTGTGTTTCATTATTATTTCCAAGTCAAGTCACTTGGTCATATTAACAAGCATGCCAAGTTGTCGTGGATTAGGTATAGTACTGTGAGGAAGAAGATGAGTGATGATGATGATCGAGAGGGAGAAGTCACGTTCTTTTCGTTGAGGAATGAGAAGCCGTTTAAGTTTCTGAGAGTGAGAAGTTATCTGTTGGATAATTGATAGTTGATGACTTGATTTATTGAGTAGTAGTAATTCATACTAATGATAGCAGGAGCAATAGTAGTAGTGGTGGTGGTAGTAGTAGTCACCAGGAGTTGACTTTATATAGTGGTGGTGGTAAATCTGAGACTGTCTCTGTAACTTGTATCCTTAAGATTAAAATTTTTTTCACTTGTCTTTGTCAATTTGGGTTGTCACTGTGGTGATGGGAATGAAAGAAAGTGAAAAATTGAAGACCAAAAGAGTGAAACTGACTTCACTTTATATACATAGAGACACACCAGTGTATACTTTCACTTGATTGTTTATAACATTATACATATAATTATATAAACAAGCCATGTCCCGTTTTTTCGTTACTGGGTATACTTCAGATTCATCATCTGAAGAAGAAGATTTATTAAGTACATCAGAAGAAGAATTACTTTCATCATCGGAAGAAGAATCCACCGACTCAGAATTCCAAGAAGATGAAGACGAATCTGACGAAGAAAGCAGTTCTGATGAAGAAGGTCGTCCTTCTGGACCTGCCTATTTCTTAAAGAAATCATTCTTAAAGGGAGCAGCTGCTGAATCTGATGAAGAAAGTGAGGATGACGAAGGTAGAAAGGTGGTTAAATCAGCCAAGGATAAATTATTGGATGATATGAAGGAATCAGTTGAAGTCATCAATGTTAACAAGAGAAGTAATAATTGGACTACTGTTTTAACTGAATTTGATAAATTGGGTCGTTATTTAATAAGAGCAAATCAACAAAACATTGGTACTCCCAATTTCTTTATCAAATTGTTGGCATCATTGGAAGATTATGTTAATGAAACTGCTGAGAATGAAAAGGCTGATAAGACCATGAATGCGGCTGAAGCAAGAGCTTTCAATACTACTAGACAAAGAGTTAGAAAACAAATCAAAGAATTCCAATTCCATTACGATTTATATAGAGAAAAACCAGAAGTTTTCGAACAAGATGATGAACCATTGGAAGCTGCACCAGCTAAGGAGATTGCCAGAGGTGGTGATGAAGATGAAGAAGGTCACGCTGGGGTTAGACATTTGAGTCCTGTTTTCGCTACTTTGAAACAAATTTCTGAAAGTCGTGGTAAAAAGAATGTTGATAAGTATGAACAAATTCAAGTTTTGGAAGAATTATTGGAAACACATTTAAACGATGGTGTATTTGAATTGATTAACATTTATCAAACCTTATTATCAATCAGATTTGATGCCACTTCTAATCAAACTTTTATGCCAGTTGATATGTGGAAAAAGAATGAACGTGATCTTAATTCGTTATTAGCATTGTTGGAAACTAATATCAACAAATTCCAAGTTTCTGAATTGGGTGAAGTAACTGATGATATTGATATTGAACCAACTGAAAACGCTGATGGTGTTAAGGTTATGTTTGGATCTATTATTTCATCTATTGATAGATTAGATGATGAATTCACCAAATCATTACAAAGTAGTGATCCTCACTCTACTGAATATATCGAAAGATTGAAGGATGAACACGTTGTCTACAAGTTAATTGTTAGAGGCCAAGCTTATATTGAATCGATAACTCCTCAAGATGTAAGATTAGATTCTGAACAATTGGCAAGAGTCGTGTTGAGAAGATTTGAACACATTTATTACAAACCAGATCAATTGGTCAAGTCGATTGAAGAAGAAGCTTGGAAGGATATTTCCCAAGACTCCACCATTGTTTCCAAGAATTCTTCTGCTTCAGAATTAATAGATGGATTAAGTCAATTCTTACAAGAACATGATAATGTCGTTTATGGTGATCATGCTATACTATTCTCCGTCTACTACTATGCTGTCAACAACAATTATTCCAAGGCTAGAGAATTATTCTTGGATTCTCAATTCTACAACACCATCAACAATGCTGAATCCACTTTACAAGTTCAATACAATAGAGCTTTGGTTCAATTAGGGTTAAGTGCATTCAGAAGTGGAGCAATTGAAGAATCACACAAGATTTTGAATGAAGTTGTCAATTCTCAAAGAGCTAAGGAATTGCTTGGACAAGGTTTCACCACCAAGTATCCAAACCAAGCTACTACTGCTGAAAGACAAAAATTATTACCATTCCACCAACATATCAATTTGGAATTATTGGAATGTGTTTATTCTACTTGTTCTTTATTGATAGAAATCCCAGCATTAGCAGCTGCTTCTCATTCGGCCAAGGATTCTAAACGTAAAGCCAACATCAAATCGTTCAAGAGTAAGTTGGAATTCCATGAAAGACAATTCTTCACTGGCCCACCAGAAAGTATTAAAGATCATATTGTTCATGCTTCTATAGCATTACATAAAGGAAACTGGGCCAAGGCTTATCAATTATTATCTTCGATTAAGATTTGGAGATTATTACCTGATTATGATGATTTATTGAGTATGATGAAGAATCAATTACAAATTGAAGGTTTGAGAACTTATGTCTTTACCTTTAGATCCGTTTATTCCAAATTATCAATCAACAAATTATCACAAATATTTGAACTTACTCCTGAAGCCATTGTTGAAGTTTTGGAAAAGATGATTGATAGTAATGACATTACTGGTTCTTTTGATGATGAATCTAAACAATTTATCAATTTCAGTTCTAGCGAACCACAAAGAACTAGATTACAAGAATTGGCAATTGTCATGAAGGAAAAGATTGGTGTCTTGTCAGAAAAGAATGAAAAGACTTCTTCTAATGGTTACGGAAAGAGACAAACTCCTCAACAACAACAGCAACAACAAGAACAACAACAGGAACAACAACAGCAAAGAGAATTGATTCAAGAAGAACAAAATAAATTCAGATATGCTAATGTTAATGCCAACAATGATGAATTCCAAGCGACTGCTTAAATGGTTTAGGCAGAGTGAGAGTGAGTTATAGCAAAGCTGTTGTCTGTTGGATGAAATACCGTTTGTAAATTACTAGGGGGGAAGTTTTTCCCTCCCTTTCTGCATTTTTCATGTGTTGATGTGCCTTAATTGAGGTGGAGAGATATACAGAGTTGATTGTCTTTATAACTGTTTTTTTATCTATCTAATTTTTTTATATCTATATATATATATAATTACAAAAGTAATCAGTAAACTTGTCTTAAGTGTAGATTGATAGTGGTGAGAGAGAGGTAGGTCAACCACCCAGCAGTACTAGTAGTAGTAGTCCTACTAGTCATAGTTAAGGTGGTTGACAGTCCCAAATAGTAAAAAGAAATTTTACGCCGCCTGATCTGAGGCTCTTTCTCTTCGCACTAAATTATTTTTTTTTCTTTTTGCAGTTTAATATTTTGACCAAAAGACTCATCACCAACGACACCAACTACACCAACTAGACCAACACCACACCAAACCATGACTGAAGACAAACCCAAGAAGATCAAAGTCACGGCCTTATGTGAACTCTGCCACTCGCGCAAAGCCGTGATGAAGCGGCCCAAAAACCTTCAAAAACTATGCAAAGACTGTTTCTATCACGTCTTTGAAACCGAAATCCACCACACCATCACCGATGCCCAACTATTCTCCCCGGGGGACAAAGTCGCCATAGGTGCTTCGGGAGGAAAGGACTCCACTGTCCTTGCATCAGTCTTAAAAACCTTGAATGAACGATATAATTATGGATTGGAATTAGTGTTACTTTCCATTGATGAAGGAATCAAAGGATATCGAGATGATTCATTAGCCACGGTCAAGAGAAATCAAAAACAATATAATATGCCACTTGAGATTGTCTCCTATAAGGATCTCTACAATTGGTCCATGGATGAGATTGTTTCATGCGCTGGGATCAGGTCATCGTGTACCTATTGTGGAGTATTGCGTCGGCAGGCGCTAGATCGAGGCGCGGCGAAATTGGGGATTAACCATGTAGTCACGGGGCATAATGCCGACGATATGGCCGAGACGGTATTGATGAATTTATTGCGTGGTGATACGGCGAGGTTGGAGAAGTCATGTACGATTTTGACCCAGTCCAGTGGATCGCCCATCAAGAGGTCAAAACCGTTTAAATACAGTTATCAAAAGGAGATTGTGTTGTATGCGCATTATAAAAAGTTGGATTACTTTTCGACCGAGTGTACGTATGCGCCCGAAGCGTTTCGAGGGACAGCGAGGGAGTTGTTGAAGGGGTTGGAGTCGATTAGACCCTCGTGTATTATGGATATTATATATAGTGGTGAACATTTGGTGTTGGCGCCCAAGAAGAAGAAAGTGACGGTGCTGTATAAGAATAAAAAGAAGGTTATGGAAAATCAAGAAACGGAGGTGAATCCCGATGGGTCGGTGGTGTTGAAGAAGAAGAGGGAGTTTAAGGATGGGAATCGGTGTGAAAAATGTGGATATTTGTCGTCGAATAAGATTTGTAAGGCTTGTATGTTATTAGCTGGGTTGGAACTTAATAGAGCCAAGGTTAGTATTGATAATAATGAAGCAGTCGATGGAGCAGCAAAACTTTCCAAAACTTTAGAACAATTGAGTTTTTAGTATATTTTCCCTATATTTATAGACATATAAACAATCTAGTCATTCTATTCCGGCGTAGTAACAACTCTATGGATATGTGTAGGAGAAGCCTGATGTTGGGGATACACCACCGTCTGAGCCATCACGGTATTCTCCTTTCTCGAACACAGAAACACAATAATCTCCGCAATATCCTCTGGACCCAAAGGTTCCGTTCCCAGATACACGGCCTCCGCGGCGTCTTTATCCCCCTTAAACCGCGTCAAACTAAACTCCGTCAGCGCCACCGCCCCGGGATCCACCTCCATCACGCCAATGTTCGTGCCAATCAACTCCTTCCTTAACGCATCGGTGAAATACCTCACCGCCGCCTTCAGGGCACAATAAACCGATCCGCCAGCATACAGCTCGACCCCGGCCACACTGCCGATATTATACACGACCCCGTGGTTTTTGCGCTTGAAAATCGGTAATACCGCCTGTGTCATGTCGATTAGCCCCGTGACGTTGGTATCCAACATTCCATGAATATCCTCCTCTTCAATCTCACCCACGGGGGCGCGACCTAGGGCCTTGCCGCTGTTGTTTATGAGCACGTCGGGCTCGAAGCTGGCGGGGATGGACGATATGAATGATGTGATTGATTTCTTTTCCGTGACGTCGAGAAAGGCGGTGTGGATTTGGATGGCGGGATAGTGGGATTTTAAGTCTTGAGCAAGGTCATTAAGGCGGGATTCACGACGGGCGCCGAGGATTAGTTTGATGTTCCCGTTGGATGCGGCGGCGAATTCTTGGGCCGTGGCCATGCCGATTCCGCTGCTGGCTCCTGTGATTAGGATGGCGCGGTTGGCAAGTCTTTCGAGTGCTTTTTTGCCTAATGACATGATTGGGTGTTGGGTGTTGTGTTGTAAATGGTGAGAAAGAATGGTGTGAGTAATTTCGAGGTTTATATAGTGGGGGTGGAAATTTTTTGCGCGAATTGTGAGTGTGGGGTTGACGATGTTGACGAGAGAGAGTTTTGCGCTAATTTTTGACTCCTACATTCTACGCTACATCATCAACATCGGATTCACAGATGCTAGGTAGGCATTATCTAGACAAACTAGTTATATAAGAGAAACTACCCATGGTTTTTACAAAATCTACTCTTTTCTATGAATACTGCCCCCACCAGCTTGATGACTTGGGAAAACCAATGTTTCAGCAATGACGGTATTTTCCCTTCTTGTAAGCCCAAAGGTAATAACCTCAGCAATATCTTCAGCAACCAATGGTTCAGTGCCTTTATAAATCGCTTTGGCCTGTTCGGGATCCCCCTTAAATCTAACCAACGAAAACTCCGTCTCAACTGCCCCTGGGGCCACTTCCAAAATTCTAATCCTAGTACTGATCAATTCCTTTCTCAAAACATGACTGAAGGAATGAATGGCAGCTTTGGTGGGACAATAGATCCCACCACCAGGATATGGATCAAGACCGGCAATAGAACCAAGATTAACGATCGAACCATGGTTTTTCTTCTTCAAAATTGGAAGAACGGCTTGTGTCAACGTGATTAATCCAAGCACGTTGGTTTGAAACATGACATGGACGTCTTCTGGTAAGATGCCCCCAATTGGGTCTTTCCCAAGGGCTTTACCGGCATTGTTGATTAAGATATCAATATCGGCGAACTCTTGAGGGAGGGAATCGATAAATGGACCAATGGTTTCAATTTGGGCAATGTCAAGTTGATGAGTGTGGATCTTGATGTTGGGATAGGTTTGCGCAAGTTCTTTAGCAAGGGTATCTAATCGTTCCTTTCTTCTTGCGGTTAAGATCAATTTGATGTTCCCATTGGCGGCGGCGGCCAATTCCTTGGTGGTGGCTTCCCCGATCCCGGCGGATGCTCCTGTGATCAAGATGGTTTGGTTGGCTAATCGCTCAGCTGCTTTGCTTCCATAAGACATGGCTGCTTTGATTGATGGAGAGAGAGAGAGAGAGAGGGAGAAAGAAGAGTGGTTGGTGAAGGTGAAATTTGAATAAATTAGTTTTTCTCGGTGGGTGGTGGTGGTGGTGGCAGGTTCACGGTAGTCCATCTCCATGTCTACCAAAACAATGGTGTGGAGTAAGAATCCAAGAATAACAACTTACCCGCGGAATATTGCGACAAGCATCAAACTGTGGGAATTGGCACAAGTTTGTTAACTCAATCAGCTTGTTAAACTATGTAGACTTATCGTTACCATTCGTATGTCTAAAGCTACGTCTAGCAACTTGCCCTGCGTTTACTCTATCTCTAACACTAGTAGAAACAATCTATTACACACGAGCATTCCAGACAAACCTCTACACGTGCATCACAATCAAAACTATTAGATTTCACATATATTACTTAAATAGATAATATATATAAAAAAAAGGTTGTAAGTATTATATCCAAAGATTAGCCGTAACCGTTTATTAAATTACAGAAAACGAATATAGATATGAGGTTGACCGGAGTAAAGGGGGGGTTGTGGTTTTTATTTCCTTTTATACACATTTAAAAAAACATTAATATGCTTAGTAGAAGGTACTTGGAGCGTGAGCTTCGAATAACTTCTTGGACTTTTGGACTCTGTGAGGTAATGGGAACTTCAAGTCCTTAGCTAAGAATTGCTTAACGTATTGTCTCTTGACATCGTCAGTCTTTTCCAATTCAACAACCTTTAAAATGTGGATGTTTCTAAATCTAGCTCTGTGTCTAGCAGCTAAATCTTGGTACATGGTTTCAACAGCACCGACTCTGGTAACATCTCTGTATTCCTTGTACATGTTGTGGATACCGGATCTAGATTCGTATCTAATCCAAATACCAAAAGTCTTAACCTTGGTTGGCTTAGCTTCAGCAATGACATTGACGGAAACAATTTCACCAGAGGCCTTCTTGACCTTGTGTAATTTTTGTAAGAAATACCAGTAACGAGACTTGGCAACAACGGTGTTTGGAGCAAAGATTCTCATACGGAATAACTTTGGTTCTGGGACGGACTCGGTTGGGAGACGACGACCGATAACTTGATATTCGTTTAATCTAGACATTCTAAAGAGGTTAGCTTGTTAGTAATTAAGTCTTTGGGTGTGTGATATGGACAACGTATGAATTCTTGATAGGTTGTGGATATACTCTATGTAGGGGGTGTGAATTATTGGGTAGTGCTTGTGAGTATGAGTATTCATCCTCATCTCGAAAATTTTGCACTGATGGTGATATTTTCTTGATGAGTAGTTTCAACATATTTGATACTCAATAGATATAGGTGTACTTTCTGGTGATTTTCTACTCTTGTCTACTCTTATCCTTGATGTAGTTGATGAGTGGTAGTGCAAAGTCGTGGTGAAAAATTTCACCTGAAGTTGATTCTTCAATGTATCATCTCGAGTAGTCTGTTCAATAATTCCCCTTAGTTTGTAGTAGTTTCTCTATTCAATCATTCATCGTGTGCGTTGTGCTGTGTCCTAGTGCTAGTAGCTGCTAGTTGGTTTGACATACTTTCTTAAACTGTTGATATCCAATGTATATACCAAAGAGATCTGGTTCAAAGATGGGTTGTTCTTTTTAACCAAAAATTTTTTTTTCACCAAAATTGAAAGTTGGCGGTGGTTGGGGGTATCACACTGTACAGTGTGTACAATGAGAGTTACTACCAGTGAGTGAGCGTTACAGGGAGAGTGAGTCTACAGTCGTCAGCGGGTAATGAGTGAATTGTTTTACTATGAGAGAAAAAAGATTACAGTGACACAAAACTGACTAAACCACCCTGTATATAGAAACTTATAATATGTAAGTATGGATGTTATATATCTGATTATGGAGAAAAAAAAAGACAACCTCTTCCTACTAATGTAACTTTAGCACGTGCACATCACTAGGGCTGTAACCCTAGATGAGGTAAGAAATCAGAACACAACAAAAACAAAAACATCTTTATAGTGTATGTGGTAGTAGACTAAATTCACACACACACTATGACAACTAATAGGACTATATTACCTACAAATAAATAGGAAATGTATATCATTTCAGAATGAATATAATCATAAATATTTCAACTTATCCAAATCTGCTTTCTGTGATATTTGATACATGTAGTTATTACTTGGAGGGTGATTATATACCCATTGCCCTTATCTATGATTCGTCTTGTTTCTTTTTGGTGTATACATGGTTTGTAATACTAAATATTTCTATACATATTCTAAGCATTCTTTTACATCAAGAAACACTATATGTTGAATAAAAAGTAGTGCCAAAAGAGTCAAACAATCCTCATAAAAGCCATTTGCCTCTATGGTCGAGTTTGAGTTATTCCTTGTTACTTTTAGTATTAATTTGTATTATCCATTTTCAAAGAATTTTGGCTGCAAAAATTCCATAACTCCATCATTACAATTCTTATAACACAACCCCCAACAATCCACTTGATCTGAATTCGATTTTCCTTGTAAGATTGTTGGTCGTGGTTAACAAGCAATGTCGCAAAAGGACCAGAGTTTTGTATAAAACGATATGTCTAATCAATCCAACAATTTCTTCACCGACTCCCGATGAAGAAGACCACCACAATCATCACCATGATTCCCAAACTCTAGAATCAACCAATATCCAACACTTCAAAAATAGCGTAAATGTAAATTCAGTATACGTCTTGAGTGACCATGTCAATTACCAAGGTAAAGTCTGGCCATGGAGTAAATTCGAGAAAGTTGATCCTGACAATGTACTCTACGGGTACACAACCCTGATTATTATAAAAACCAAAATACCTCTTCTTATTCACTATTTATTTACTATACATCTATACACTTCTTCTACTATTAACCAATTTCATCACCTACAACAACCAGAACCCCACATCTAAATATGTTTCTTATACTTTTCTTCCGACTTAACCTTTGCACTATTCTCTCTTCTCTTCTTTGCCAATGTTCCACATTCAGTGACAAAAATCTTATCAAACCACGTAAATGAACTTGAATAATTGCCAATGAAATAATGATGATGTTCATCATGATGAGCAGCACCGGCCCAAATAGGCAAAAACTTATTCAACGACCATGGGAAATCATACCCGGAATGAGAATCAACCGCTTGGAACAACCGAAGCACAATCCACAAAGTGATTGTGAAAAGATGTAAACTAGGCAAATCATACCCGGGGTAAGTCTTGGCCACATATGCATACAAAATGGGGAATCCAACAGTTCCAACCCCAAGGGCCATTACTTCAGCAGGATGGGCGTATTCGGCAGCAAGTCCAAATGGAGCAGCATATCTATGGTGGACCTTATGAATGTTTTTATAAAACCATCCCCAGTGGAATAATCGATGGAAGGAATAATGCCAAAGATCTTCGACAAAGAAGAAAAACGCAATTTGCGCCGTCATGACTTTCCAATGGGGGAAGGGAACGTCAAAGGTGATTTTCAATTGGGAACAAAGCGGGTGGAATAACCAAATAGGAAGGGCTTCAACTAAGAAATGTTGCTTCAATACTGATTTACAACATTCCCATTGTTCTTCCAATGATGGGACTTTTGTAGGTTGGATTTTATACTTCTGGAAAAGATGTAAATTATCAATTATAAACCAAGGTAAACATCTTCCGAAATATGCAACTTCATGAACGATAAAGAATAATAATCCAGTTGCGAAAATATCGTTATCAATGTAGATATACCATGATGCCCATAATTTCTCAAGGAAGTTTAACCCCGAGGCAAATGAACCAGCAATTAATGATTGTTGTTGTAATTGTTGGTAGATTTGCAAATATGATGCTTGGTGGTGGACAACCAGCGAATTGGTTATTATATGAGCAAGAGTGGAATTGGAGTTGGTGATCTGATGAACAAGGTCCATGTTGAGGGTGTGTGTGATTTGGGGTTAGGGTAGGGACTGGAGTGAATCAAGAAATTCAATTGTAGAAATTATGAGAGGTTTGTATATGTTTTTATAAATGATTTTGAAATGCACATCGTTTATTATGATAAAAATAAACCGATATTTCTTTGCCCTTAGTCTTCATAGTTTAAAATTGGTTACCAACAGTAAATCATATATCAGGAGAGTGAATCGAGACACTATGGGAAATCGTATGATGTTTTGTTTTCGCTAAGCAAAATTATTTTTTTTATTTTTTATTTTTATTTTTTTATTTTTTCCAGTTTGGTTGCAATATTATTTTTTTTGTCTTCATTCTCACTAAACGAGCTATACGAACAGCCACCCACCATCGTTTACTTTATAATTATACGACAACCCACCAACATACATACATACACACGCCATACGACGGAGTATAGTAAACGGTTGCAAATATATATATGTGTATCGTTTCCTCTCGATTCAACAATCGTACCCGAACTGTCCTTATATTTTTAAGCCATCACCTTTGATGTTCATCGTATGGCTTTGTTAATCTCTGTCTCAATCTGTCAATATTGATAATTGTCCGCGCCCCCCCTTGATCAAATCCCGACAACTAGTTATCAGATGGGTGATACTTTAATGAGGTTGTACCTTCCTAGTTGTACCAAACGACAAATCATCCCCTTTTGAATGTTGATTATCTTTTTGATGGAACAATTACGTAACCTTACCTCTATGCGATTTTATAAATGATGGGTGGTTAAAGTAGCATCATATTACTGATAATTTGACTTGAACGATATTAATATATTTCCATCAATTGCATAAACCGTATGTCGTTTTTAGTACTATGAAATGGTTGCATATTAGCTTTACTACTTATTCCAGAAACATATAGATCCTATTCTCTATTACACCCTAGGTGTGTAGAAAAGAATATGGTGACTCTCTCCTCCACTCCCCCTTTCAACTCTTGCTACAATGAAGTAACAGAAACCATCGTTTGATATACGAAGAATAATTTTCCCACAATAACAGGCTTATCATCTTTGATGGTTCTGGTCTACGGTAAATATCCTGATGGTTTCATCCATTGCAAAAAAGATAAGCTGATGAATCCTGACATCGTTCTTTTGAAAATTCACTAACACATATCTAGCAAGTAGTATGAGTAACACATTCAATGTATTTCTAACAGTTGTAACAACATCAGTTGTTTGTTGTCATTCTACAAAGAGGAACAACAGCTTCATCATCGAATTCTGGTTTCGCAGTTTTTTGAAGTTGCCAAACTAAAGAAAAATACAGACTTCTCCAGTCGGTCGAATTAATGATTATCAAATTATCATCAAACTTTGTTAGTCAACCCCTATATTATCTCTAACAAAGTATATTTGCACTAGGTCATACTATAGTATCACATATCCAAATAAGTGGTTTGGCATAATATGACTATTTATGACCAAGTTGGTGGGAGTATTTGGGATCCTTTGGCATTCGCTCAATTAGGAAATTCCATATCATAACATGCAAAAAAAAAGACTATTCAATTATTTACAGATTTTTATGAATGAATTGCATATTACACAGGATGCAAAACTGCAAACGTAAATTTCCACCATTTTCTTTCAAAGACAGACTATACAATCAGTACGGTATTGTATAACTTATGATAACTTGGTTGGGTTAATTGGGTATTTGAACTAAGTTATTATTAACCTAGTCCTTGAACAATGTGCATATTATCTGACATGCACCCTCTTTTTCATTTACGGATGTGTATTTACTATATCAACCCTAAAAGCATTCCAAACCAGTTTCTGTAGTAGACGTTACTACGGGATCTGGAAGTAGCCAAAAACCAACCTTGATATTATTAATCTATATAACCTTGAAATACTAAACAAAAAAGGAACCAGCAAAAACGGGGTCTTTATTACATCACATACAGCATATAAGTTATGCCGAACCATAACGGGGTGCTACAAAGATCTCACCGC
>JAKUCC010000057.1:4800-35335 GCA_030563365.1 Hemisphaericaspora xylanilytica | reverse complement strand
CTGTCTTATATTGTAAGTCAATGGTTACTATTATTCTTCATATGCTAGAGCAACAACAAAAACGTAGGGTCTACTTCAACCACAAATGATTTCAAAAAATCACATGTACAAGTAAAATAGAACCAAATTTTAAGTCTCGCCATTGTGAATAATTGACGAACAAATTATTACTACTAGCACCAAATTTGGTAAAAAACTGTTTGCCTTAGAAATTGCACAAGTTTTTCACTTACTCAGTACAGTTTTGTAGGTGGTTCATTTGTCTTGTACCAGACCCGAACCTACCCACTAGGGTTTACACAACCGTTGGTTATATCAAAAGTCATTATCTAGCTATCTCTCGTGCATATCCCGAAACGATATTCAAACATGTTAGAAGTGTAGCAAGTCCACCACATCTCTCAAGGCGTACCCTAGAATCTATTAATAGACAAACCCGGAAACAGACCAATCATTTCGGTTGTAAAAACAATTCGCTCTAAGGGCAACCTCACCATCGCAACAGTTTAATAACCGTGTATTACACTAAATCAACACCAGATTAATCCTAATGAGTGCATTATTCCTCACATACCAAACCTCAACATCACCAAAACCATTCCTCTCCACATTTTCCACTCTTCAATACCAAGAAAATTATTTCATTTACATTTCCTTCAACGTTTTTTGCAGCCAACTTTGTTTAACATGATGGAACACCATACCCATAACAAAATAATTCAAAGTAGAAGGCACTTGCTCTATCACCCCTCCAACCATCAATACCAGTCCTCAGTTACTTCTTCTAGGTGATGAACCCCATCCTGCAATGCTTGACACTATTCCTAATTCTCGCATCACTTTCCTCATCACACTCATTTGAAACTGAACCTACCTCATCCCTCAAACTAATCGAAGTTGAAGATTATAACGACCTCGAAGAATCCATCCAGTTTCACTACACCCATCTACAACCAAACCAAATCCCCATCATCCAAATAATCTCCACAAACACCTATCTCACCCCCAACACCACCACCACCGACAACAACAGCACCACCACCACCACCACCATCACGCAGGACAAACCACTCATCCCTCAAGATTGGATCGAATACCACTCCCACCAAATCTCCCAAACGGTCCATCCAGAGGGCATAACCGTTCTCGTCCACGAAACAGCCAACCAATCCGACCTATCCGGAGAAATTCACTTTTCATTCACCCAAGAAACCACCACTACCATCGAATTGGCAATTGTAAGAACAATGTCTTGGGCATTTCGATTGGGTCCATTTTGGAGCACGCAATTGATGATGTCAGGGTCATTAAGGCCGGAAGTCCTGGCGGTAAAGAGTTTGATGACGACATATACCTGTCCAGTAGTCGCTGGTAAGAGTGTGGCTATGAAGGTGTTCCCCCGGGTGGAAGAGGTTGTTCCCTGGTATAGAGAGGTGAAATTTGTTGAAAAATTGAAAAAGTTTATTAATCTTGATGAAAAATTTCATGAATTGGAGAAATTGAAATTGTTGAAGATGACGGGATATGAGGATGTTGAATGTTTTTATACTGATATGGGTCCAAATGAAGGGCCATACGATGTAATTGATGGATCCTTATAAAGAGACAAAACATATCATATATATATATATATATAAAGTACAATCACTTACTAAACAAAGGTGTTAATTCTTAAGCTCATGGTGGGCTTAAAGTTCAACACCACTAGAAACTCCTTCAGCTACTTTATCAATCTTTTCAGCAATATCCTTCCCTGAACTGCCCTTTCCAATATAACGATCAGCAAAAGGTTTAATTGCACTGGTATAAATGGCATCAGCACCACCAAACGATGGAATACCAATATATAACAAAAACACAGTCTTGAATAAAAAGTAAAATGGAATCCAATACAAGATTGCATTGGTCCAAAATTCAATCACATTCAAGAACCCAAATACGACCCAATAGGTCAATAATTGAGTATCATCCTTCTTGCTGGCCGTTTGGAGGGCCAATAACGAATAATAACCAGGAATAACATATCCAGCAATGTTGGATAATAATTGACCAACACCGCCAAAATTCAAAAATACAGCCACGAAATAAAGACCGACAAATACAATGACAGCATACGATCTGGGTAAACCGGTTTGCGACTCAAAGTGGTGCAAAAGGGGTAATCCACTGGTTGCCTAAAAGAATTCAGGTGTTAGCATTGGTTTGTTGTGTGGAGGTAACGTGTGTTGCCATTGGCTGGGTTCTGGGGGGAAAATTACTTACAGAATCGACTTGGGTTAAGTATTTCTTTAATTGATCAGGTAAGGCCGACATGAGTAGTTTTAGAATAGGTAGATATGTAATCAATTGATATACAGAAAGAGAATGTAAAGGGTTTGCTTATGAAATTATGTTTTTTGTCAGTTGCGGTTGTCCTTTCTTGTTTTTCCATCGGTTACAAAATTAGCAACAGGAAAGAAAGGGAAGGGAAGGGAAGGGGAGAGGGGAGTTTTTTGCGCGTTGTGTCGTGTAGATTACGTCGTGTCGCAAATGGTTTGTCGCTTTTATAAATCTTACATTCTATTAAACTACTGTTCCAAGTTTACTATACATATCATCATACCGTCACTACTACTTGTCTTAGAGTACCGTTACTTAGTTATTACCCTTTGATGTTATTTACTTCTTCCCCTTTGATTTGGCACTTCCTTCAAACCCAGCTCTTTTCTTCTTATTAACAATCCCAGTAAACTTTCTCAACTTTGGTTGCTTTCCCTTCTTTGCCTTCTTACCCTTTTGTTCTCTTCTTGCCTTTAAGTTTTCTTCTCTTCTCTTGGCTCTGGCAGCCACGGTATCCTTAACAACTTGTTTTCTATCCTTCCATTCTATTTCACTCTTGAGTTTCTTCTTTTCCTTACGTTTTAATGCCTTCTTTAATAATTTCTCATCATCTTTAACCTTTATACCTTCGGCTTGTAACATCATTCTTTGCCATTTTTCCTTTTCTTGTATCTTTGCTTGTTCTTCAGTTGATAATTGTGCCAATTTTTCCTTTTTCTTTTCAATCTTATTCAAATGTGCTTTTATATCATTATTTGCTGGTCCTTTTTGTTTCTTCTTTTCGGCAGTATTACGAAGTTTGGTTAAATCAGATGTAACTTGAGATCCATCCTGAAATACAATATTTCCAAATAAAACATCTGCTTTAGTTTCTTGTTCATCATCTTCTCCATCACTATTATCAGAATCCGATTCTTCTTCATCTTCTTCTTCCAATTCTGCATGCTTTCTTTTTTCTTTACGTAATTCTTCTTTCCTCTTTCTTTCCGCTAAGATTTGTTCACGAGATTGAGGAGCTCCATTCACCTTAGTCCCCACAGCTTTTCTCTTTTCTCTTAAATTAGTAATCTTACTAGCTAATTGGTCTCGTAATTTGGCCAATTTTTCATCTCTCTGTTTCTTTTCTTCTGGACTTAATTCCTTTTTCTTCTTTTTATTCTTACTTTGGGATTGCTGCTGCTGTTGTTGTTGCTGAACCTTTTGCTTTTCATATTGTGCACCATCCTCAACTTCATTCCCATCGTCATCAAATATCAACCCTTTTGTTCCAATGAGATCTTCACTACTGTCATCTTCGGATCCACTCACATCCATATCAGGTATTTCAACTTCGTCATCTTCCTTACCATCATCACTATCTTCATAAATCACAGCCGGTAATTTCTTTGGCAACTCAACTGGTTTGGCATTTTTGGCCAGTAAATCCATCACCTCCTTCGCTGAAACGTGTGAATTATCATATTCATCAGCTACTTCTTTACTCTCCGGGTTTAACTTTGCCCGCTTGTGTTGATTCAATTCGGCTTTTGATTTCTTCTTTTGCTGCCATTGATCCTGGGTGGCGGAATCGTAGTAATATTTAGCAGGAATAAGGGAAAGAAGTCCGTCAAATGCGGATGAATGAGTCTTAAGACGTTCTTCTAATGAGTTGGTCATGCTAAGTGTGTGGTTGGTGGTGGTAGTAAGCTGATTAGGGTTTAATGAGATGAGATTTCCTTTAATGGGTTTGGATAATTTTTTTTGCTCTCTGTAATGACGCGATGCGATTTGATTCTCTTTTTTTTTTTTGCAACTGTCACTTTAATGATTATTTGTGTGGAGAGTTCACCAGGAGGTATGCTAATTGCAGTTCAAAGAAGGTAAATGGATAATGGAGAATGTATAATGTTTCCAACATTGACTTGTTAACAATTTGGCAGGTCCATAATGTTGTAAATTGTCCTGGACAACATAACCCATTAAATGTAAGGGTCTCGGCGTAAATGTCGTACTGAGCGCAATACAAAAGTATACTCATATTTACTCACATTCCATTCAACCCACAGTTTCGCACGCACCAACTGGCCTCTGACGTTGTAAAACTAGCAAGGAGGAAATTCAACGATAAGAAAGTAGCACCCTCTGCACCATCAATCACCATTGGTAGTTCAAAACCCAATCAATTGCAAGTTATTTGTTTCTACCATGTCAACCACCACGCCTACATTAGCCCAATACTTAATTCTTTCCCTTCCCCAATCAATCAATGCTCATGAATGGTTAGAACAATCATTAAATAATGGACTTTCACCTCTATACAATTTAAAAATCCCCGAATTTCAAAGTGGGACCTTGGATTCACTCGTACAAGAATCAGAAGAGTTAGCCAAGATTGATCATCAATTGGGATCCAGTATTGCCAAAATCATTGATATTCTAAATACTGTGAGTGATAACAAAACCTTCCCAAGAATTGTTCAATCCCGATTGGTATTTGATTATATACAATCATTCAATTGGAACACTTCCAAGTATAGATTGGACAAATCGATTAATTTTTTGGTCAAGTTATTGTCAGGAGAAGCTATTGCATTGGATAATGATGTTAGGGCCAGTTATCAAGCTTATCAAACGGCCAAGTCCAATTTCTTGGCTGCTGATCGAAAGAAGAATGGGGATTTATCGATTAAATCCCTTCATGAGATTGTCAAACCAGAGCAATTTGTATTGGATCTGGAACACTTAACCACGATTTTGATTGCGGTGCCAAATAATTTAATTGATGATTTTAAGAATTCATATGAAACTTTAACTGAATTTGTTATTCCAAGATCGGCAGAATTGATTGCTAAAGATCAAGAATATGGATTATTTACTGTAACTTTGTTCAAGAAATATCAAACTGATTTTATGAATTTGAGTCGTGAACATAAATGGCATCCAAGAAGTGATTTTATATATAGTGAAGAAATGTTGAATAATTTAAGAAAAGAATTTGATTTAACCAAGGCTAATGAATTAAAGCTGAGAAATGATTTGATTAGATTGGCAAAGACTGCGTATTCTGATATGTTTGCCAATTGGATTCATTTGAAAGTGATTCGAGTTTATGTTGAAGCCGTATTGAGGTATGGATTGCCACCACAATTTGATAATTATTTAATTAAATTTGATGGTAATAATTTGAAGAACTTATCTAAAGCCAAAAAGGAATTGATTAATAAGTTTGGCTATCTTGGTGGTGATACCTATGCTCATGGCCATGGTTCTAATTTGAATGAATATGCATCATTGGTTGATGCTGATTATGAACCATTTGTGTTGTATGACTTAGAAATAAATTGAGTAACCCCGAGATCCGATGGAGGAATTAATCCGAATATGTCATGATTGGTAATATAATGATTACCGAATGACTAAGAAGGCTGTGTGTGTGTGTGTGTGTGTGTGTGTGTGTGTGAAGTAGAAATAGAAAATAAACTTTTTGAGATGATGTTTCTCGATAAAAGATAAGGATGGATAGATCCGAGGAGAGGAGAGAATTAAAACATAAATGGACTAGTCATTGAGTATATACAATTTTTTATTTTATTTTCAATACCATAAAAGAAATAATTAAATTCGTTAGTAATTACTAATTGACATGGTAGATTTCTAACTGATTTTGGCTGAGTAAAATGATCGGATTCTAGAACTACCCTACGGCGTTATTTCCAAATTGAGAAATACAAAAGAACACAAAAAATATATTTATCTATCTCCGGATTATCATTCTGACTGATGCCATCGGCAAGAGGAACCACTCCCACTGACGAGGGATATAAATATCAACTTTTTGCCAGAATCAATTCAATTCAATTCAATTCAATCAATTCAATATAATCAATAACAACAAGCAACAAGCAACAAGCAACAACAATACCAAGAAATAAATAATTCACAATGGGATATCCATCAAACTTCAAAATCGTAACTCAATCAATCTCCCCCAATATTCTTCTCGCATCAACGGCTTTCACCCGATTCAATAAATTCAACTTTGGTAATCGTATGGCGGTTTTCAAATTCCCACAAAACCCCAACAACGTCATCATCTGGTCTCCATTACCATATGGCGACCAAGTGAAATCGACGCTTTCCCAATTTGTCAATTCCGAATATACAATCACCCACGTTATTGTTCCTGACCGGGAACACAACCTTGCTGCCAAGAGTTATAAATCAGAGTTCCCCAATGTGAAAATCATCGCCATGGAGGGTATTCCTGACATGCCAACTGATTATATGTTTAAACAGACTCATGGAAATAAACGTCTTGCTGGTGATGAATTGCGCGGGGTAGTTGGCGGCGATGATGTTATTGTTGATAATTTCGAGTTTGTATATTTGCCATTCCATACTAATCAGGAGTTGGTTATGTATGAAAAGGGGTCAAAGACGGTGTTTGAGGCTGATTTGTTGTTTAATTTGGGGGTTAAGGGGCAATTGGAACAGTTTTCTCCGGCAACTGGATATCCTGAGGGGTTTAATCCTCATAGTGGGTGGAGTTTCGCCACGAGATATATGCAACCATATTCGAAAGTTGGGAGGTTTCTTTTTAGAAAGGGGGTTAATGTTGAAAAGAGTAAGAGTGGATTAGAGGTTATTTATGGATGGGATTTTAATAGACTTGTGATGTGTCATGGAAATGTGTTGACTGAAGGTGCCAAAGAGGCATTCAAGAGTGTTTTCCTTTAGGAGGATAATTTGTATAATTATTAATATTTCGATTATATATATATATATATATATATGTTTTTTTTGTATTCTATTAAATCTATTAATATTCTATATTATCAAGATTAAGGATTTTCAATAAATTGTTGAATATCACCATTTTCTTTGACAATTGTTTTAGTCTTGGCCAAGATTTCACTGAAATCGTTGAATTCAGTATATGGAATTTGTTCTCTAATACAATACTTAATCAAATCCTTACCATGCTTTGCAAACAACAAATCAGTTTCCTTCGCTGCTGATAAATCAGATACACCATCACCACAATAAAACAACACTGGGGTGTTTTCCTTGGTAGTATATCCATGATCATCCAAGTATTTCTTAATACTTTGGGCTTTATCATGACCAAACCCTGATTCAGGGTGTCTATAAGTAATACCCCAATTGGAAGGATCTTGATCATCAATAGCGACATCATTACTTACAATTTCGATATTCTTCATGGCTTCTTCACCCACCAAATTAGTCAATAATGCCGAGATGATGGGGGTCATTCCCGAACTAATCACGATAATGGGGATACCTTCATCATTACACCATTGATAAAATTGTTTGAACCCGGGGTCAAGTTTGATATTTGCCAATAAGTATTGGATACATTCGTCGAATGGGGTTTTAACTGATTGTAACATTTCTCTGAACCCATCTCTAAAGGTGGTTGTTCCATCTAAGATCTTATCATTAATGACCATTCTTTTTGGGTATCCCATACCTAAATTGTCAGTAATGTAGTCATTTGAGTCTTGTAATGTTACAGTACCATCAAAGTCGGTGAATACTATAGCAGATGGTTTGTTGGAAGATGGAACAGAGGCAGTCATTGTTGGCGTTGTTGGCGTTGTTGTTGGTGTTGGTGTATACTGTTTTGTTTGTATGTAGTTGATAGTGTAAGCAAAAAAGAATAAATACTAGTATAGAATAAATAGAGTGAGATAAGAGTGTGTGTTTATATGTGGGAAAAAAAAATAAATAAAAACGTTGACAGTTTGATTGAAAAATTAATTTTAGTTTTTTAATTTTTTTTTTTCTTTGTTCTTGTTCTTGTTCTTGTTCTTGTTTATTGTGTGTTGAAAAATTTAATACCCTATTCCCACTCTTCTACACTAACAAATATCCAAAAAAAAGAAATAATAAAAAAGACAAGAACAAAGAAACAGAAGAACCAGAAGAAAAAAGAAACGATAGAATCAATATTGATCAACTGAGTCAGTCAAGATATATTGTTAACAATAAAGTATTAATTAAACAATACTAGTTCAACAAATCATAAGCAGTACTAGTGTAAGGGTCCTCTTAACACACACACACACATATATATATATATATATACACTCTTATCCTAGTCAACATCATCATACATTTGTCTTTCAGTATACAATGTGTATTAGTAATAACATCTAGATTCTTTCTATAGATAGTCGAACTCATAAAACTGTTCATTTGTGGAGAAAACAATTTCATTTAACCAAACAGCATACTGGTAGATATCTGTCCTATATATTGAATCGACATATATAACAAAGACGATTACCCACTATTGTGTTGTTTATTATGTACAGTAGAACAAGTCACAGGCTCTCCCATTATTTACGTAATACTACATTTCATCATTCATAAAGGGTCTTTGTTCTCCTTCCCTATTTGGTTATATTGAAAGAAGAACCAACAATTAACTTGTACACAGGAAATTACCACAGATCTCTATACCTTGCAACTACAACTACATCCACAACCACAACCACCCCATTCTATCTTGAGAAACATTTCACAAGAATCAAGTGATAATCATAGATAGCTATCTTTACTACCAATAATTGCTATTAATCCCGCGGATTGACAATCATCCGGTATGTATACTTTTAACCTTCATCAAGCCTTCCTCCCCTCCTGTTCTCTATTTATAAATTTTTTTGCGCGTATAAGGAGAATCCCCGGTTCAAGTCAGTTGCTTTTATTTTTAGTCCCGGTTAAAACACATTAAACTGGTAACCCCCTATTAATGCCCTGTGTTACATCGGATCGATTTACCCTTGCTAAACACCACAACGGAAACGGAAGGTTAGTAAATTGGAAATAACTATTTCTCCTACAATAGTGATGTCACAAGTATTTATTTGTTTTAAGGTACAATTACACAAAGTTACGTCGATTGAGTGGGGGGTGTCGTCATCATTACAATAGTAATCGAGTTGGAAAATATGATAATACTCCTGTAATTTTACTTTGAAATACCCAATTGAATCACAACAGACAGAGTGTGTTGGAATCGTACCTGTTTAATTGGTTGTGATTGTAGTGCCGACAACAAATTATGGAGTAGTGTATGTAAAAAGTAAAAACTGGCTGTTCCAAGCGTAATAACAAGATTGGTTAACCTAAGAAACAGCCAGTAGTGACTGAACTCGAGTGAATGACTGTAGCTTCGTGTCCTTCGAAAATTTCATCCTGGGGTAAGGCGGTGATGGCAACAAGTGCAAACGAGATTCTGGTGTTTCCAGTTTCAGCCTGTTGTAGGCGTTTTACTACGTAAGAGTTTGCTGTTTATTACTTACGTCACCAGTAATATTATTTAATTGACGTAGGTGTGTTTTAATGTTGACAACGAAGAATAAGATACAACTATGTTGACCTAATGGCTAAACTGTATGTAGTATATGTAGCAATGGCCATAGTGGGAGAATGGGAGAATATATAGTGGCTACATAACCATACAGCAATTGAATATATTTGAGCAGTACTGTCTATTAAGCAATTGTATGTTAGGTTTGATTTCCCTCATAATAAAAATAATACCTGAAATCAGTTACAATGGATCATAGAGATTAATAAATGATATATAAATACATACACATAATGTATATAACTGACATGAATAGAATGTCTATGTATAAGTGCTTAAGACCATTAATTGCCCTGCATCATCATCATCATTATCATCTACCAATACAAAGACATCCAACCAGTAATACTAAAAAGTTATAGTACTTAGTACTAGTGGATTATTATTTACTTATTTAATCTGTAAATTAATTGATTTTTTTACATGTTGATTTTCATTTTGCAAGTAGTTTTACATTTTGAAAGAAATTAATCTGTAAAATATTGTTATACCTCTCTAGTACTAGTCATCGTCATCATCATTAAATAATTACAGTTTCTGCGTACAAGAATAAAAAATAAAATATAATAAACAATAAAATAATAATAATAATAATAAAATAATAAAAAATATACAAAAGGTACAAACATTTTTTTTTACAGTTTCCAAGAACAATACAAATTTCCCGTATCATCCATTTTATATTTTTAATCACCCACAGTCAACTTAGTTTACGAAATACACCAGTCATATATATAATCATTGATTACATCTATCAAGTCATTGAGTTACATATACACACGCACACACACTCACGCACTATGTTTGAAAATTTAAAGGCATTCATTAGACATGGTAAACAGGCTAATGAAATAAAGAAGAAACAACAACACCAACAACACCAACAACAACGGCATACCCCCCTAAACGACTCGCAAACACTTCAACCATCATCAACATCTACACCCTACAACAACAACAATATTATCAATAACAACCTAGCTTCAGACAATCCATATGACATAAATTACACTCATCAACATCAAGCTAATGGATTTGATACTGAAATAACCCTAAGTAATTCACTCGACTATGAACAAAACAACCAACGCAGGGAGCAACAACAACAACAACAACAACAACAAAATAATAATAATCAAGACTACAATCTGGTCGCTACTCAATTGGTCGAAGAAGAACGCAAACAACGACAACAGAGCTCAAAGAATTTCCCTGATTTAGAAAAGTATGAAATATTGGGCCAAATGGGTGAAGGTGCATTCTCAGTAGTGTACAAGGCAAAGGAAGTAGCTACTGGTAAACAAGTTGCAATTAAAGTATTGCGAAAATTCCAAATGGACCAGAAACAAAAACAAGCAGTATTAAAGGAAGTAACAATAATGAGACAGTTGAATCATCCAAATATTGTCAAGTTTATCGAATTTATCGATTCGTCAGTTTATTATTATATTGTACAAGAATTGGCTCCTGGAGGAGAAATCTTTACCGCTGTCGTTAAATACACTTATTTCCTGGAAGATTTGGCTAGATGGGTAATCACCCAAGTTGCACATGCGATAAAATATCTTCATGAAGAAGTCGGAATTGTTCATCGAGATATCAAACCGGAGAATTTACTTTATTTCCCAATTGAACAATTTCCAAGTAAAAATCCAGCTAGTAAATTACGTAAATCAGATGATCCAAAGGCGAAAAAAGATGAAGGAGATTTTGTCCCTGGATTTGGAGGAGGTGGAATTGGTTTGGTAAAATTAGCCGATTTCGGGTTATCCAAACAGATATGGGAACATAATACCAAAACTCCTTGTGGGACAGTGGGATATACTGCTCCAGAAATCGTTAGAGATGAAAGATATTCTCGAGAAGTGGACATGTGGGCAATTGGATGTGTTTTGTATACTATGTTGTGTGGATTCCCACCTTTTTATGATGAACGAATTGAAACATTGACAGAAAAAGTCGCCAGAGGTGAATACACTTTTCTACAACCATGGTGGGATGAAATTAGTTATGATGCAAAAAGATGTGTCAGTAAATTATTAACCGTTGATCCCAGAAAGAGATATACAATTTCGGAATTTTTACAAGATCCATGGATGCTAAAGGGACAAAATGTTGAATACCCAACTGTACCTAGTCCGGTTGTTGAAACTATACCTCAAGAAGCAAGATATGCTTCCAAACATCCAATCCAATCGGTTAATAAGTATTCCAAGAAGTTTCAAAACAGTTTCGATCCTGAATTATATTCTCCTGCAGCAGTGGCATTACGTGATGCATTTGATATATCTACGGCGGTTCATAGAATGAATGAAGAAGCTGCCCTTTCAGCAAAGGTACCCGGTGTAACCCCAATGCAAGAACTTATTGAGGAGGAAGAGGATGAAGATGAAGAACAACATGTACAACAACAACCGATTAAAGGAAATACCAATGGAAAGGCAAAGGAGTTTAAGCATGAAACTCACCGTGCAGTACAACATCAACAATATAAAGCCCATTTAACTCCTCAGCAAAAGGTATTTGAATTGAATCTCAAGGGTGCATCTATTTTGGAAAGAAGAAAACATAAACCAGTTTCGATTTCGATTGGTTGATGTATTTGGGTATGATTCATAGCATCTAGTGTTGATTATGTAAACAACAAAATCTGGGGTTATTCATGGTGAAGGTTTTTTCAGTTTTTTTTTCTCACTCTTATTATTATTCTTACTATTATTAGTATTTTAACGTATTTTTATGTGATTTGGATCTAGGCTAATAGAAAGTTATATAGCACTAATAAACATTTGTATATTACTAGTTTATGATGATCATCGTAACTTACAGCAAATGGTACTTTCTCAAAACCTACTTCGCAACGCACCGTTTTTTTTGCGCTCCCACTAAATCTTGCAACAACCGGGGAGAAAAAAACATACTCCAAAAATACCCGTACCTCTACGACAACCCAACACGTCTTTAGGTCCATTGGAGACACGCAATTAGATACACACATACACGTTGTTACGATGTCGGGGGAATTATTAGCGGAACATACGCGACATAACGAACCAGACACATCATTCAATCATGCCAATATTGTTCATTTTGACTTATTTGCCATTTCTAAGCTAATATCCACCAAATTGGAAACCACAACTACACTTGCCACCCACACGCCCCATAAACGAAGAAAACTAAGTGCTAATCACGATGACATAGACATAGTCCCAGTTGTGAACCGAACGATAAAATTCACCGATGTGGCCCCGGTACCCTTGTTTGGAAAATTCCTCCCGCAACTTCCTACAACCTCCACTAATGGTCCCACGTATCACCAATTCGAAACGGGCGATATTCAACTACATATGCGTGACGGATTGGTACATATCAGGAATAAACCGGCTCCGAAATCCTCAGTACGCACCTTGTTCAGTATAACCATGCCCACGGTGGACATATCCCAAGAAGTCTACTTATTGAACCTTGCCCAGGTGAAGATGTCCAAGAATGGGATATTTGTCGACCCACCGGTGTTGAAGTTGGGATTCAACACGGTGGAGAATAAAGTTTCCGTGGAGATTGTGTATCGGATTGGATACTTTTGTGATTTGTACCTGATTGGGAAACCCGAGGTATTGGCGCGCGTGGCGGCGATATTGAACAAGAATGACATGAGGGCGTATCCGACCGTGAATGAGGCTCCGAGGTGGAAGGTTAGTGATGAAGAATTGGAGGATGTGGCTGTGACTCCAAGCTTGTTTTATAGGTGTATTACTGAGAATACTCAGTTGATGCCCCGGTTTGGCGAGGATGGGGAAAGTGGGGAAGGAGGAGGTGATGGGAATGCGTTTGATATACCTGAATTAGAGACTAATTTGTTGAAGTTTCAGAAGAAAACGGTGAATTGGTTGTTGGGAATGGAAAATGTCGTGTTGAATAAAGAGACGAATCGAGTAATACGAAAACCATTTGTGACTGATCTGGATGTTGAGTTGTTGAAAAATTATGAAAGTGGAGACAAGGATAAAGTCGATGAATTGTTATTTAAACTTTTAAATCAACATTGTTTTGGATGGAAACGAGTTATGATTCATAATGCGGTGTATTTTCATAATAGTCTTACTTGCCAAACTATTCTGCGAGGACACGCGATCAAATACGTGTTGGAATATCATGATAATCCTGATAAAGATACTTGTCCGACATTTGAGCCAGGACAAGGGTTATTAAGTGAAGAAATGGGACTTGGAAAAACGGTGGAAATCACAACATTAATCCTCTTGAACCAACGACCAATGCAAGAAATCAATGAGCCGGTAAAGATTTATTTGAATTCGTTTGGGGATTTCAAAACGATAGTAAAAGCCAAAACTAGTCTTGTTATCGCACCCGATTCTATATTGAAACAATGGGTTAAAGAAATTGTGCATTTAGCACCAAGCTTGGCAGTGACGGTATATAATGGAGTAAATGGATACCCGAAACTAGGCAACAAACCAGCATTGATTGCTGAATATTTACATAAGTTCGATGTGGTGTTTACTACATATGCAACAATTTCAAAAGAATTGGATTATGCCAAATATTCATCTCGGAATAAGAAAACCAGGACTGCCAAGCGAACCACTCATTATGGCGATGCCGATGGCGATGAAGAAGGACATCAGGATGACGAAGCCGAACCACCAAAAGATGAACAAGCATTGCTTGAAGATTATAAATCATTATTCCAATTAACAATCACCCATTCTAAACCCAAAATCGCCAATATTCGATCAGATGAACACCAACAGCAAACCGATTATGAAAAGGCACTTCAAGATGAAATCGCGTTGGCAATCAAACATAATCGGGTGCCCAAGATTTATCAATCAGTAAATTATGAATCACCCTTGATGCTTACCCAATTCTGGCGTGTTGTATTAGATGAAGTCCAAATGGTATCATCTACGTATTCGCGAGCATTCCAAAGTGCGGCACTCATACCGCGATTCCACGCATGGGGGGTCTCAGGAACACCAATCAAGAAAACATTGTATGATTTACATTCAACATTACAATTTTTGAAGTATCAACCATTTATTGGTGATTTGGGGAACCATGCTTGGGAACGATTGGTGCAAGATCCACAACTATTTGTGGAATTATGGACCACGATTGCCATACGACATACCAAGGCAATGGTACATGATGACATTCAATTACCACCTCAACAACGAGTATTGATGACTATACCATTCACGCCAATCGAGCAAGATTTTTATAATACAAGGTTCGAAGAATGTTTAGCTGCGATTTGCTTAGATGTGAATGGTAACCCGATATCACAAGACTGGGAACCGTCAGGATATGTTATGACGCTAATGCGCAATTGGCTTTCTCGACTCCGACAAATTTGTTGTTCGCCTCAGATTGGTGTCCTTAATATTGGATCGAAAAAGTATCGTAAGACAAACGTTGCGGGGCCGAGATTTGGATATGCCAATGGTATGGGGATTATGGGTGGTAGTGGAGGTGCCAATGGGGCGATGATCCAATTGCAAACGTTGGAGAATTTATTGAGTGATATGTTGAATAATGCATACGGGGATATTACCCATTTAGAAAAATTATTGATTGAATTATATGTTGAAGTTGGGGAATTTTTGGAATATGTGTATTGGCCCGAGATGGCAATGAGGTTTTTACAAGTCGGTGCTGCTGAGACTAGGAAGATTATTCATCGGACACAATTAATTTTGGACAAGTATATCGAAGAGTATAAGCGCAAGAGACGCGATTGGTTAGTCGCGCATGATGCGAATGTAGCCAAGAAGGAAGATAGTGAAGAGTATGATCGTGGTGCTGGGGCAGACGACGAAGAAGAAATTGGCAGTTTGATTTCCGATTCAAAATCTCACAAGACTAAGATTGAATCATTGGCAAAATTAGAAGATACAATCATGTCAACGAGATTAAAATTACGGAATTGGCACGTATTATTACATAAATTTTATTTCCTCCTTGCATCATCATATTTCCAAACCTATGATCCTGAATTCCAAGAGTTAATCCGCCATTATAAATTCATATTTGACATTCCGGAAAATATGACACCCTGGTTTGATCTTTCTCAACAATCAGTACGTGCCGATGAGTTAGCCAGTTTGATCAATCAAGTCCCAATTGAGAAATTTTCCATACCTGAACTTGATTATGAAGCGGGGTTTGTGTGGAATCCAGAATTAGAACCCAATGAATCGATTGCGAAAACGAAATATCTCGAGCTGAAGTATTATCAATTGGCAGAACAAACTCGAGGGGAGATTTTGAAGGCGTCTATAGCCCATGCTGAAAAAGTAATCAAGACAAGAATTACCAATCGAGGATGGTTTAATTCTGAATTATCCATCGATAATGGAACCAAGTTGATACCCAAGAGCACCAAATTATTTTTCAAGACGATTCCAATTATGTCGACTGAAGAATTTATGAAGTATGCCACGTCGATCAAAGTACATTTCTTTTTGAACAAATTGACAGAATTGATTAATATACTAAACACTCAGGCACAAGTGATTAATACCTGGATGGGAGAGTTGCTTAAATTATTATGTTCACCCATGTTGAATCAGGATAAAAACCCTCAGGGGAATGAATATGAAGAGACTATTCAGGATCAAGATAAGATTTCTAGTTATTTATACATCCTTGCCAAGACACTTGGAGATCGAAGTGAATTAATTTCAGGATCGGAAAGCTCGTCAATCCATATTATTGGCGTTCGTCGGGCTCAAGAGAAACGAGAACAGGAATTGGAATTACTGAAGCTCAATGACCAAAAATTTTTAACTGAGTTACAAGCTAAACGAGATGAAATTCGACCTGATGGAATCAAGGAGTCATTACTGGAGATGATTGTTTCGATCATTACCCTTGATGAAAAGGACGACGAATCATCTACAAGTGGCAGCGGTAGTGTTGTGCAAGGTCAACTACTCAGAGAGTTAGCCGGTCGAATGGGAGTTTTATTGGATAATCAACGATTAGCGATTGTGTTGATGACCAAGGAATTGAATGTGAATTGTAATGCGGTATTTAATTGTCGAATTGATTATTATAAACAATTACAGCAGATTTCGGATACCGTGAAACCGGCAGAGTTTCCATTTGTTCGTACCCATTTAAGGAGTGCTGGATTACCATTCGAACTTGCCGAGTATAATTCCTCATATATGGAATTGAAGCGTGCCATGGATAAATCAATTGCTAAATTTCGATATTTGACCGGGTTGGTTAATAAACCAACAACTACAACAACTACAAGTAAGGAAGGTTATGATGATGATGAAGACTTGATGTGTATTATTTGTCGGTCAACAATTACCATTGGGTCATTGACACAATGTGGACATAAATATTGTAAAGAATGTTTGGAGCATTGGTTACGTAACCATCATTCATGTCCCATGTGTAAGACTGCAGTTACGACATCGACAGTGTATAATTTCACTCATTATAAGCCGGACTTAAAGGCGAAACAAGTTGATGAAACAGGCGCAGCATCGGAAGATAATAATTTCAAGACATTGCATTCGATTTATAAACCATTATCTGACAAGGTGATTGAAGAAATCCAGGAAATTTCATTAAAGACATCATATAGTTCCAAAGTTGATATGATTGTGAAACAAGTTCTTTATTTAAAAAGTCGAGATCCTGATGTTCAAATTGTCATATTCAGTCAATGGCAAGATATGTTGTATATATTAGGATGCGCATTCAAGACTGCGGACATTTCATTTATTGGTTCTTACGGTACGCTCACTCCTGAAATTGGCGCTGGTCGTCGAGTGAAGAAATTAGATTCAGTGGAAACATTCAAAGACCCCAAGAATAAAATCACTTGTTTTTTGCTTAATGCCAAAGCCCAAGCATCTGGGTTGACGTTGATTAATGCCACCCATATATTCTTGTGTGAACCATTGGTTAATACTAGTTTGGAATTACAGGCAATATCGAGAATCCATCGGATTGGACAAACAAAACCAACGACGGTGTGGATGTTTGCCATTGAGAATACCGTTGAGGAAAGTATTGTGATTATGTCAACGAGGAAGAGATTGAAGTATATGGAACAACAACAGCAACAATTGCAGGGAAGTGAATCGACGAGATTAACACCGGTTTCTGAGAGGGAAGATACCCCAAGTGGGAATGGGGCCACGAAAGGTGGCAAAATGTCAGTGTTTATTGCCAATGCGAGAGAAAAGAATTTGAGTGAGGCCGAATCATTGACTTTGATGAATAGTGGTGGGACTGATACTATGGTCAGTAAAGGAATGGCACAGGGTGAAGCGGTAACCAATTTTGATTTATGGGATGCATTCTTCAGTGCCAAGGTTCAATCACATACTCTGATTGAATCAATTAGTAATACCCGAACTGATGGATCTAAATAATTTTAGAATTTACATTGAGTTATATATTTAAATACAAACAAAACTAGAATCATCGTACCCGTTATAAATCTTTCCATCTTCAACCAATTGTTGACAATATCTCTGGCCCTCAGCCTCGGAAATATTCAATTTTTGTACGACATAAGAAAGGGGCACCCCTTCGGACATGGTATCACTATTTGCTCTTAACACTGCCAATACCTTATCGACCATTGAACCGGAACCCACATCATCGGTATTGCTAACAAACAATGAGCCGGCGTTTGATTTGTCAGTGTATGACTTTGAAGGTATACCTTGAGATTTCAAGTGGTGGTCAATAGCACTTAAATGGTGGTACAAGATTTGATTACTATCAACAATGGGGAATATATGAGCATTTTGAATATTTTTCCTACCACTGAATTCTTTAAGTGCACCACCAACATATACGTATTTGTCCAATACTTGTTCGAATTTCTCTTGTTCTTCAGCTACGTTGGTTGTATTTTCATCAATCCATTTTCTAACTTCAATTGATCCAGTACCATCTTCGACAGCAATGACAATTGCCGAAGCGTGAACGTCTACTTTTCTTACTACCCCGATAAAACTGACCATGTTTAGTTCTACGTTGTTTATTTTGAATTCACCATCGGGGATCGGCTGGGTTGCTTCATTGATTTGTTTGATTGTTACTGGGGTTAAACTGGTTCGTAATTGTTGTCGTTGTGAACTGTTGTTGTCGGCACTGAATCCGCCTCCTTGATGTTGCGTGGTGGTGTTGAATCCTCCATCTCCGTAGTTACCGTAATTACCGTAATCTGACATTTTATATATATATATGTGTGTGTGTGTTTGATTGGCACTGCCTTGTGGGTATAAATGAACAAACGCAACTGAAAGTGTTTTCAATTGAAAACAAGACGCGTTTCTACAGTGATGATTTATTTTTTTTTGTTGTTGGTGGGATGGTCGTGTATACTGGAATAATTAATATGGGCTACCAATTGCTAAAAAGATCAACTTGCAATTAGAAACTTGATCATGTTAAGGGGAAGTTATATGAGATGGATACAACAGGGAGGTCAATCATACCATTGGTTAATACCAGGAAGTTCCCAACAATCTTGTTTTTGGTTTTACTATTGGTAGCTGATACAACTACTAGTTGCAACACGTGATCAAGAAATATGTCATATTCTACTGATAAACATAATAGATATACACATTCACTGTCATACAGCAATGATAGTTCTTGTCCAGTCTATAAGAGTATCATGGTTGTTCACCTGTCTCTCTCTGTGTGTGTCTCTGTCTCTCTTAGTATCAAGTTTCTTTGATTAATATGGTAGCACCGTGTCTGGAATCACCAAAAAACAAAATAATAAATTTTTCAATGAATATCCATACAAACCACCAGCTTCTATCCAACCCCAACGGTAGCCACACTTCAAGCTTAATGGATCCCAATATAGATCCTGCTGTAGCAGATCATGATATATTTACTGTAAACTATGACGAAAACAGCAACCATGCAAAGGAACAATTAAAGCTAGACACTAACAAGGATAACACGGACTCATTTACATATGACTTTATATCTACTGATAATAAGCAACAACCACAACAACAAAACACACAACACGAGATAGAGGTTGATGATGACACACATGCAACTACACAAGCAGCTCTACATATACTAAATAGCTTAGTACCTAATCAGACTGCTGATGATGGTCACCACGACCAACACAATGTCGATGGATCAGTTGAGTATTATAACGAGGAATACGCGAAGCAATCTACTGTCAATGATATCTCTACTCAACCAGTTGAGTCAACAATACCATCAATTCCGTCAACAAACCACCAACTACAAGAGAAATCAAAAGAATCGGTCAAATTAGTACCATATAATCCAGATGAAAAACCTAAACGATTAGGTAGACCCCGAAGACATATCTCCAATAAATTATCCCATCCTGAAAATTCATCATCAGAAAACTATAACGAAGCAATGATGTCTAAATTTAGATTGGATTCTCAACCAGTAGAAGGTCCTGGTTCAAGAGGAGGCAAAGCGGGTCTAAGGAAGAGTCCTAGAGGCAGAGTAACCCTCGATTCAGTAAGAAAAAGACAGGCTACTTTGAATTTCAACATTAGCAAAGAGAGTAATGCATCAATTGGATTGAGCGTTGAGAAACAAAAGTCGAATGCAAATGAAGAACCAACAAATGAAGAAACAAATAGCAAGAGTAACGAGCAAGCGAATGATCGTGGGGATAAAGTAGAAGCCGGGCAAAAAGATTCCAACAGTATACCGGAAACAGAATCTGAATCTTTGGTTGGGGTTTCTGAGCAAGCAGATTCGGCAAGCAGTCAAGAGCCACAACGCGTTTCAACACCTGTAGATGAGTCAACAATATCTGCGGATCCCCAAAAAGAAACCAAAGCTGACAGTCGGAAAGCACCAAAATTGATTCTTAAATTGGGAAATAAAACATATGTGCCGCCAAAATTAACCAAAATTGCCCCAAAGCCTGGCCTGACCACCCCAATATCACCAGCTTCATTAACATCATCTAAACGAAAACTCGCTCCAGCCAAAACCTCAACAAAGAAGAAGCCAAAACTTGCCATTAACAAGTCTGCTAGTAGAACTACTGTTAAAAATGGCAGAAATAAACTCACCAGACAATTACCTGGTCCGTTGGTGGGATTGTACTACGATTTATATGACGACAATTTATCGGATGAGTATTTTGAGTCAAAAAAGGAAAAGATTGCCCTTGGGTTTCCCGTTAACAAATCTCCTTGTGCGAATGACATTGTATTCATTATTAATTTCCTAGCGAAATTCAAAGAGGTTATACCGATTGAAAAAAATCTCGGGCCCCAGGATTTTGAAGAAGGCTTGAATTTACAAGTAGTGGAGAATCTGTCTACTGCGAACAACAAGTTTAATGCAAAAGAGATTCTGCAACCAGATCAAGAGCGTGAAGATGAGATTTCCCCCGATATGTATTTGTTGTTTCGGAAATTATTAACTCTTGTGCTTAATCGAAAGAAGCTAGTCACCTCAGTCACAAAGGCCATCTCAGAATTAAAACCCATGTCAGTGTCATTGGGTCTTCCTAAGGAATGGAAACAACATAAACCAAAATCCCCCGATTCCAAATCCGCCACTACCATAATTGACCCTGTTGATCCATCCCGACCTGAAATTCTATTGCATGACCTCCCAGAGAATGAAACTTGGCTAATCACATTTAACCCATTCTATACCCCGGAATTCGAATCCCAAGGGTTGCTTGGTCTCGCAAACCCACTGGACCGATTAATCCTTCTTCGTACTTTAGTTCAGTGGACATTCACGTCGTCAGATATTATTAAATCTGCCATCACCCAAAGCGTGCAGTTACAGGATATGCCTGGTGATAAGGAAACTTACTATGCAGCGCGATCGGTATTGTACGGCTTTAAGAATGCCATGGATACTAAACGTGACGCAGAAGCCAAGTTATCCAAACGAAAGGAAGACGACATCGCAATAAAGTATGTTGACCCAACCTCCGATCCAACCCTGCATTCCATGAATTTACGATTAGTGTCGTCAGTAGTTGGTGATTTGGGTTTCGGAATTGGCCGATTTTATTTCTGTCGGATGGATGATTCATCCAATGGTGGACTAGCACTGGTGAAACGGATGTCCCAGATTTGGAGCACTAATAATATATTGGCTTCAGGAGCAACCATGCCGTCTCGATTTAAGTTATACGTGCAAGATGTTCATCAGATGTTAGTAGAGTCCTTGACTAGCGATGGAGTCGAGTTTGATGAAGATGGAAACGAAGTGACGCCTCCTAATAGTGAGGTTAACATTACTGATGATAGCGAGTATTGGTACGAAGTGGCGGGGACTGTGGATGAATTGTCCGAGTTTGCGACCTATCTCGCCACGCGATTGGGATTGCCGATAACCACCCCGACCACTACCACTGTGAGTGGAAGTATTATTCCCATGGCATCAAAAATACACAAACCAACCATGCAATTATATGAATACTTAAATGGTATACTTCCATTATTGTCCAAACAAGAAGAGATCCGATCGTCGAGTTTGGAAGATCGGTCGACCCGAAGGCGGGTGGTTGATTATAGCGACAAACGCGCCGCTGAGCGATATCGGGAAGTATATACTGGCGGTGATGATGACTTGGATGAGAATGCAGGTGATAATGATGATGATGAAAATTATGAAATGGATGGGGTTTCGGAGGAAGAAGAGGATGATGAAGATGATGAAGAGTATCAGGATTAAAGAGATATTTCATTTATGTAGATTATTGATATTTTTATGTATATTACTATTATTATTACAAAAAGCCATTTCTTGAGTGTATCACAAATTAGCTAAAGAAATTTTACATCTAGAATCTACCTGCTCCGAGTAAAAGATCAATTTTGGATCTAATAAGCTCTTCATTCTCTTGGAAATACCCAGCATGTCTAACAACCTCTTCATCATATCCTTCATCACTCTTCAATGCCTTCAAAGTCTCGGATTGACTTTCGATCCATTTTTCGACGAACCCAGTTGGATCTTGGCTTAATTCACGATAGAAATTCTCTCTCAAATTGGCGTTTTGCAAGGCAACTACTCCCAATGATATTCTTTGGTTTAATTGTTGAATTGTTGCATCGGCTTTAGCCAAATTCTCAATCACGGTTTTGTTAATCTCCACTAATTCCTTTTGTGCTTTTGAAACATTGATTGGTAACTCGACAGGGATGTCAATAACACAGTCACCCAACGTGGTTGATTTTCGGGTGTTGACTTCATATTCGATGATTATTGGTTCACGTGGTCTAAAGTGAGGTTGCAATAAACGATAAAGATCGGAAAACTTAAATGTAGGAACTTTTAAAAGTTCTTGTAATATACCGTCACATTGAACCAATGTCAAATCATCTTCTGGTTCGTCTTGATTTGTGCTTGGATCACGAATGGAGGATGTTTCAACCGCACTGACTTCGGTGTAGACTTCAGTCTTTCGGAATAAGTTTTTGTACAATACATATTGCCAGATTAAATACATCAACTCTTGTTGCGTGCATTCTTGTTTTCCAATGAACTGAGCCATTTCATCACTAAGCTTTAGTTTCGCAGTATGTGTCTTGGCTAATATAGCAATTTTGGAACTAATGTTGAATATTCCATTTCTTTTGATATCCAATCCATCAAATGTTGCATTTGCTGGGTTTTTATCTATGCCATCATCTCTCCACTCTATGATATTTGATTGAGTGTTTGGATAATCATCATTAGGAATCAAATCAATCGATATAGCCGATAAAAACGAACTAAATTTGAAATATTCCATTTCACCCATTTCAGCTTTGTTGTCGCTAATAAATCTACCCTCAACTCGTAAAGTCCAACTTGCCTCTGAAGAAGCTGGCTCGGGTACAGGCAATCCCTTTTCTTTGAGTAGTTGTTTTTGCCAAGGTTGGTTTTCACAAGTATTATATATAAACACTCTTAATATTCCGGTTTCAGGTTTATATTCCGAAGGATGGATGGTTTTTTGTTGAATCGATTGAAAGTCCAATGCTTTTCTAGCAATCAACAAATCAATTTGTTCTTCTGCTTCTTTAAGCTTCTTGTACTGTTCCAAATTGGGAACTTTATCATATAAAGCAGGAGGAATGGTAATGTCAGTTGGCGAATAAGAGATGGCCGGTAAGCCTGCTGGATTGGCTCTTGGCTTATTGGCTGCCACTTGTGCTTGGGCTGCCATTTGTGCTGCTTGTGCTTGTTGTTGTTGTTGAGGGTGCATTTGCGGTGCGACTTGTTGTGTCATCTGTTGTTGCTGTTGGTAAAGAAGTGGCGCTGGTACTACTGGCATATCTTCCCTTTTTGTGATGTGTTGGACGAAAGTACGGAAGTAGGTAGCTAGCTGATAGTAGGTGGTTGGTTGTAAAACTCAGTTGACTGTTGTTTTGTTTTGTTTGAAAAAAAATGAATTGATAAATGTCGTTTACTATTAATAAAAACGACATTGATAAGTTGACGACATTGGCCATTCTGATTGTGAATTTTTAACCATAAAGGGTAATCAATTTGCAGAAAGACGAACCACTTTAGAGAAGAATCATTAACTGTACCAGACCATATATATAATCACAGCGAGCATCTTTTAAAGTGAATATCCTTACATAGAAACTTTTTTTTTTTAACCAGATGAACCAAGAAGAGAAGAATAATGTTTCTCGAGCAAAAGTACAAAAGAGAAAAGTGGTTGTAGTGGCTGGTGGATCCACGGAATCAAATGGTGGTAGTGGTAACGGTGGCGGTGGGAATAGTGCTGCTACTAACACCAACAGGAAACCACAAACCCTTCTTGATCAAGCAACCAAAATTAAAAAGACCAAGATCAATGATATACGGAAGAGGAAGCGAGATTTCCTCAAGAGAATCAATTACTCCCATACCTTGACGGTGGCTGTTTTACCTTTGTTAGCTATCATTTACTTGTTTTATAAGTCAGAAAGCATAGTTCCTGATAATCAAGCCACCTTATATTTTACTTGTATATATTATAACATCACCATTTTAGCATTCACCAGTGGATATCACAAATATTTTGCTCACAACTCCTTCAAAATCAAGTACAACTGGATACGATACTACTTTGCCATATTCGGAAGTAGTATCGGGCTAGGTTCTATTCGATGGTGGGCTTCTCTACATCGAGCACATCATCATTTCACGGACGATACTGAACGCGACCCATACCTGATTAAGCGGGGAGTTTCATTTGCTCATTGGGGATGGTTATTGAAGAAACCCAAATTGGTTACATTCTATGATGAATTCATAGAGCAGGAATTTCCAGAGCATCCACAGGGCAGGGCGAAAATAGAGAATGAAATCATTTTGGAGAATGAATTTGAATATACTGCTGATGATGTTGATCGTAATGCTTATTATGATGAGAATATTCGGGATTTGTTATTATGGCAACAATCGACCTATTTATTTTGGTTCTTTATAACTACGATAATCATCCCTGGGATTGTTACAAGATTTATTTGCCAAGATACCTTCATTCATGGAATATTATATCCCGGTGTAATACGTATGTTCTTGGCTCAGCAATCATTACTCAGTACGGAATCAATCTGTCACTTGAAAAATATCCAAGTCACAATCCCCACCCAACCATTCAATGATAAAAACTCATCCCAGAATTGTAACAACCCCTTGATTTCATTCCTTACTTATGGTCAAGCGTATCAGAACTACCATCACGAATTCCCACATGATTATCGCTCTGCTAATTCCATATATGCATATGACCCAACCAAATGGTTTATATGGGTTCTAGAAAAAGTGGGTCTAGTAGAAGAATTGTGTCGTACACCAGACAATTTGGTGATTCAATTACGTCTACAACAGCAACAATTAGTCATAAACCGAATGAAATCACAGTTGAATTGGGGAACACCAATTTCCAAACTCCCAAAAATCACTCCACGTGATTTCAGACGGATTTTAAATTCATCGAGTAATGAAGATCGGATCTATATAGTCATTCAGAATATTATTCATGATGTGACTCCATTTATGGATCAGCATCCTGGAGGTGTTCCGTTGCTTAGAGCGTCACATGGTAAGGATGCAACTAAGGCATTTTATGGTGGGGTGTATGGACATCTGACTGCAGCCATCAATTTATTGGCAACGATGAGAATTGGGGTTTTAGATGTTGGTAATGATGAGGAAGTTTGGAGACGGGTGGTTAGGGAGGAAGGAGAGGTTGACGAGGCCGATTGTACTAGTAACCAGAAACAATATCGTAGTGCAGAAGCTGCGTAGAGTAAGTATTTGTTAGATTGGATTTATTGCAATTCCAACAAGGGAGTAATCTTTTTGTACATTATCTCAGTATAATACATTAATTTGAGATGCAATTACTGCGAATATTTGAAAGTTTAGTCGTAGTTTTATGTCAATTCACAGCAGTCGAAGTTGCATATTCAACAGTATGGAGAAGCTGATGACACCCTCTGGTTGCGGCTATATCATATATTCATTTATTATTAGAAATGTAATCTGGACGACAGTTCAATTGATTAGGTTCTGAGTAGAAGATTGTGAGTATTGGTCCTCTGGGCGGCTACCACTTTTGGTCAAACTCCGGGGGTATTTGCACCATTTGCACCAGAAAAAGAAATTTTCCATTTTGTTTAACAGGGAGAACATGATTCACCCTAGTTAGCCTAAATCCACCTTATAGGGGTAATACACACAAGTTATACACACAAGCTATACACAAGATGACAGAGACACCACTACTTTTCCATGGAAGGGACTATAGAGGAGCAACAATAGAAGATTTGAACATCCCACCGGCAATATCGGTAACACCATCAACTTCCTTATTTGAAGCTATGGAAATTGCCTATGAGAATGAATTTACCTATTTGCCAGTGATTCATGAGGATACTAAGCGATTATTAGGAGTGTTAAATGTAGATACATTAAGTATTGATAAGATAAAGAGGAGTTTCTTAAAGCCAATGGTTAAGAATTATATGCTTTGGTTTAATCAAAAGGCAAGAGAAAACTATCAACAAGAACATCTGGATACAGATACTACTAGGGGTGAAGCCAAACGTAGTATCAAGACTACTATTTTGAAACCAAAGACTCCAAAGGGTAAGAAGTATCAAGTGTTGACCCCGTTAACTCCGTTGGAAGAATTAGCTGCGTTTTTCAATACTGGGACTTATTTTGCCATTATCACAAACGGACCAGGCAACTTTGTCTATGGGGTAGCTACACCACAGGATCTAATGAGATATGAAAACTCTCGACCAAAGTTATAATGAGTTATAAAACTACTTATATAGACAAGAAATATAAAGCAAGTTCAGCGACTTGGGGATTGTAAACTGTCCACGAGACAACTCTATTGAGTAATCTTTAAGGTTAACTTACCTGTAGTTTTTCTTCCTTCTAAATCTTTAGCTGCTTGAACATAATCCTTCAAATCATAAGTCTTTGAAATATCAAACTTAACTTTCCCATCTTCAACCAATTTAAGCAATTCTTGAGCATAACTATTCCATTCTTCTGGGGTACCAACATATCCAAACAACTGTGGTCTAATGACCTTGATGTTCTTTGGAGATAATATGGTAAGTGGGAATGGTGTAACAGGACCAGAAGCATTACCATAACTGACAAAAGTTCCCTTTCTCTTGAGAGCGTTTAACGAGGTTTCAAAAGTATCCTTACCAACAGAATCAAATGAAGCTTCAACACCTTCACTATTCGTGATTTCATGAACCTTGGCCAAGACATCATCAGTAGTTGAGTTGATCAAATATTCAGCACCCAACTCTTTAGCAATTGCCAATTTTTCAGGGGTAGAAGCAACGGCAATAACATGAGCACCCAATTGAGAAATCATTTGCACTAAAATTCTACCAACGCCACCAGCGGCAGCCCAAACTAAAATATATTCTCCCTTTTTAACCTGGTGAGCTTCATTGATAAATGTCAATGCAGTTAAACCTTGTAAGAAAATCGATCCATATGTCTTCAATTCCTCGTCATTTGCATCAGGCTTCAATTTAATATATCTGAAAAGAGAATCGTCAATCTTGGTATATTGAGCAAATGTATTAGGGGAAAGATATGCAATCTTATCACCAACTTGTAAATTCTTAACATCTTCACCAACGGCAACAACTTCTCCCAGGGCTTCTCTACCAAACACATATGGTAATGGAGCCTTATAGATTCCCTTTCTGAAATAAGCTTCGATGAAATTAACCCCAGCATAAGCGTTCTTCACAATAATATCATGAGATGATTCTATTTGAGGAGTGGGAACGTCGTCATATTTGATAACTTCGTATTCACCATTTGCTTCATGGAAGACGGCCTTGTGGGTTGGTGGTAAAATTTGATTAACGGTCATTTTCGTTGCAATTGATAGGTTTCTAATTGTGGGTCTGTTTAAAATTGTCAATCGTTTTGAGAGGATTGATATTGATCTTGCAAACATAAAACAAAGAAGTATCTATATGACTAGAGTCGGATTGTTGGTGGATTCGGATCAATATTTATACATTTTCTCCGGGGGCGGTTGCTACCAAGTGAAAAATTGTCAATACAAACGGACTCCGGATATTACCAAGTAGGCAATTCCCCCGAACGGAAAAACACTTTTCATTTTCAAAAAAGTGTCGGTTCGTGTCGGGCCGGATTATCAAAAGACAACTAAACCTGTTCTATGATTAGACACTGATATGTACATACCATAATTACCACTACAGTATGATGAACATGTTCATCGGAGTTTATTACCTTTTACATATCCAATATCATTGCTGTCAAAACTAAAGGAGAACGGTAGCCACTATCCGATTACTAATCTATTGTAATCGTGGTGATACTGTGGTGGTCGCGAAAAAAGCCTCAGAATTTCATTTCCAAGCATTTCGTACTATAAACAATTAAAAAACAACTCTGTTCCAGGCAAGGGTATGTTGCCTATTTAAACCCCCTTCCAAGGCATGATTTCTCGACGTCATAGCCAGTGACGATGACGGTCGATCCGTCCACAAATAGTGACGATCCGAGTTCTAAGTACCAATCGGTTTAACATCAAGGCGACATATTTCTGATCGCGTAGATAACCATTTTAAAACAACTCGGAATCGGCGCTCGGGCTTGGGGAGTCGGAGCTTGGGAAATCGGGGTTTTGACAGCTTTGACTGTTTATATTATCATCGGTGGTGTTGAGGTTTAGTCACCTTCTGCTGCTGTTGCTTCTTCTTCGACTTCAATTTCTTAGTAATCAACAAATTATTGGCCTTCGCACTTTCTGCCAACAATCGCTCTGCTTTGTCCCCATGTCTAACCTTCTTCTTACCGTCTCCACCGGATGTTGTCGCTGATTCCTCCTTAAACGCATAACTAATACTAATTTTATTATTCATCAATATTGTATTATTCATCTTCTCGATCACAGTATCACTCGTTTGAAAATCATCAAATGTCAAAAATGCATATCCCATGGATTGTCCAGTCTCAGGATCACGACGAATGGTGGGATATCGAATCAACGTGCCGAATTTACTAAACGTATCAAACAAAAACTTCTCATCTACTAATGGGCTCAAGTTATTAACAAACAATTTCGCTCCGACGTCGATATAGTTCGGATTCAATAAATCTTGTGATTGGATATTCACCTGTCCAATCTTTTTCGGCATCGATGACTTCCCAGTATTAGATTGAGATTGATCAATTCGTTTCAACTTTAATGATTTGCCAAAAAGTCGTACTCCACGAAGTATATCTAGTGTATAGTCGGAATCTTTTGATGATTTGAATTCAACAAATCCATATCCTTGGTGGGTTTTGAGAATTCGATCTTTGGGCATGTTGATTGATCGTACGGGGCCAAATTGGATGAATAATTCATACATTAACAATTCATTCACTTGAGGGTCTATATTACCAAAATATAATGTTGCAGTCGCATTTCTATCTGAATCAGATAGTTTCTTGAAGACATTGGCCATGGCTAATTGGTTGTTTGCGTTGAAGAGAAGGACAATTCGAGAAGAAATGGCATCGTAGATTTGTGAAATATCAAAAGAGTCGTGTACTTTTTACCAAAATCTTGCAACCCATTTCTCATCTATTTGCAATGCTATACTACTCAATCTACGTAGTCTAATTCTGTTGCTCGCGCTATATCTATAGTTTGTGCATCCTCCGATTGAATTTCGGTTATTAATTGCGGTTTGTCTTCTTCAAATTTAATTGCCTGTGGAGGTTTCAGTGAAGATTCTTCTGGTGCACTATCAGAATCCGATTCTTCTTCTTCGTCATCAGAACTACTGTCGTCCTCCGAGGAAGACTCGTCACTGCTTGAATCGAACTCACTACTATCTGACTCACTCTCTGAAGAACTGCTAACTTCAGGTTTCAATCCATATGCTTCTTCCTCGGAAACTATTTTGTTGCTACACACTCCTTCATCGGTGGCGATAAACACAGTAGCATATTCAAGCAAGATTTTATCCTTAAGCGCATCTGAAATACTTAATTCAGGATTCAATTCTATTACCGACCCTTTAGGCTTATTGATCACATTATGTAAATAAAACCTGAACTTGCTTCTATCAATATCCTCCTTTGTCTTATTGGCGATAATATTCACAGGCAAAGCATCTCGCAAGGACAAATTTTCTTTAAGTCTATAACTCACAAACCTCGCCAATTCCTCTCCATCTCCACCCAAATAAACCCATTCTATAGTCCATATAAACATGCCCAACTTTTTATCATACCCCAGTTTGTTCGAACTCGATCGATGCATCCCAGGAGGTAATTGAATAA